>CM047591.1:11661891-11682576 GCA_026184515.1 Peronosclerospora sorghi | reverse complement strand
CTCCGTGATCACCAGCCAAACCCATGAAGATCGGCGACGGTTAAGGATGTTGAAATGGAGTCTGTGTATTCGCTCTTGATCAACAATCCCAGCGGGATTATCTCGATCCAGGTAAGCCGATCACTCCGCCTCGACCAGCTACGGTTGCGTCGGCGTACACTGGGGTACCTGATCAACAGTTGATTCCCAGGATCAGGATGTCTGCGATCAGTGATCTGAAGGAGTTCTCAGGGAAAGAAGTGGATGAAGATCAAGCGCGGAATTGCATTAGTCGTCTTAAGTCAACATTTATGCGTGATCAGCCTCTGATCATGAGAAGTGTTTGATCAAGGGTGATCTGCTTAAGAGACCGGCGCGCAATTGGCATCGCCAGTTGAGCAGAGCGACGCGTGGAAGCTGGAAAATTCTCGCGTATAAGTTTGAAACTCAGTACTGTGGAAGTGGTCAATCGGCATCTCACCAACATAACTACACGAAGCAACGATCTGATGAAACTCCTATTGAGTATCTTCATCGGTTGAATTTGGCAGGAATTCGAGCCAAGTTGCCGATCAAAGAAGGTACGCCTATGATCTTACGTGAACATGTGCAGCATTTTCTGGACACGTTGACTGATCGCGAATTTGCTGATCAACTGGCACTTTTGCGTTTGGAGAATCTTAAGGAGTTGGAAGAGACGTTGCGGGATTATGCGCGCAATAAGTCATGCCAGCCAAAGGCGGCGGTAGGCACTAGCCGATTCCGTCAGAAATTTGTCGATGGTCGATCATCTCCCCCAGCGCGGAATACTAAAGCAGTGCGCGCGATCAAGACGATGTCTGGGAGTGAGGAATTAAGTTTATATGACAGTGGAAGTGATGGTTATCAGCGTCGTTTTATGATTGATGCTATGCGTGATCAATAAGTGACGCGCGATCAACCTAGTGAGCCTCGATCTGGCAAACGAATTAAACCAAGCGCGGTTGATCAAGGGGTAATAAAGAAGTGCAGTGATTGTGGATCGATCCAGAATGACAATTAGCGTTGCTGGAAGCGTCTTACCTGTCTGAAGTGTGGCAAGAAGGGTCACCCGACTGATCACTGTCTGTATGTCTGCCGAGAATGAGGCGAAATTCATGATGCGGGCAAGTGCCCTATGGAGAAATTTTACAATCGCATTCGCCAGTGGTATAACCCTACCAAGAATGCCTAAATGTTTCCCAAGTAAGTAGAGAACATATTAAACTAGGAAGCTCACCAGGTTGGAATCTGGTATGAGACGAGCGTTCTGGTCTGTGCATTTTTGCATATGTGGATAAGAAGAAGGCTGATCAAGCAGAAGAAAGAGATAATGAAAGAATGTGATCAGCCTGATTTACCACGTTTGGCTAATTTTCGTATCGATGGGTTTTCTCGGTCCCCGGTGATCATGGAAGTTGATCTACTTCCGGGTAAATCACGTGGATATTGGAAGTACCACTCGCCCAAGAAATGGTTTAAACGAGCTTTGCTCGTAAGGTGGGTTGCCATATCGACACGAACCAAACACAAGAATGTGTTTGTATCGGAGAAAGTGCGTACCTCACAGAAGGGCGTACTAGAATCAAGGTGGCGTTAGCGGGCTGTTTGGTTTATTTCTTCCTTGCATGGGTGGGAAGACTCGTTGGTCAAGATGTTATATTGGGAATAGATTTTATGATTCTAGCTGGTGTTAGATTGGACGTCGCCCACGGGGCACTAAGTTTGCCTGATGAAGTGATCATCCCATTGGAAGGGCGTCGAAGGTTGTATGGATTAAGTGGAAACTTTATGAAACTTGATCGGTATGAGCAGATTCCAGTAGGTCGATCTGCTGAGGTTCGGATTCGTGATCAACGATCTCGGAAATTATAGATTACTCGCGGAACGAATTGGGTCCCCACTGTGACAAGGGGCGTGGGTACTCTTCGATATTTGCGCATTACGAACGTAGCTTATCATCCGATCATTCTACAAGACGATACCATTTTAGGTATCTGTATGAGCAAAGACGACGTGCCCCGTCGCCCTGGATTTATTTCGGAGAGGTCTAATCGTTATAAGGAGTGGCAGAATATCGCGGATCAAGATTCTACCGATTCTGTGCATGACGATCAAGATAGTGTCGATGAAGGTCCCTTGGTCGAGAAAAAGGAGTATCCTATTCCTCAAGGAATTTTGGTACGACCTACGAATTCGATCACGTCATCAGTGGCATTAGTAACCGGAAGATCGCAGAAGGTGCAAGAAGTGCAAGAGAAGTGCGATCTGGAACCGAGTGTGAAGAGTCTGACACTTGATCATGAGTAAGAGATAAGCCTGATCAAGATATGCGTGATCACCCCGTCTCAGTCGATCATAGTGAATTTGGTGTGATTCATACCGATGATCAAGTGTGATACAATGAAAGTGGAGATTTGTTAGTATAAGAGGGTGAAAAACAGCTTCCCACGCTGCCTGAGGTGTCAGCAATTACCAAAGAAGTGATCAAGGACGATCTGCAAGTTGGTGATCCATTGATCAACACAGCAGCGGAAATTGATCAGCTTTGTGATATAATTTGGGAGATGAAACATCTGTTTATCGGGAAAGGAGACGCGTTGCCTCCTGCTGCACGTGGAGTTGTTTGTGACATTGACGTAGGCAATGCCCGCCAGATCGCTCAAAAGTGTCGCATGGTCGCTCCACAATTCGCGAGAAGTTATCAGCCTTGATTAAGGGGCTATTGGCCACGAAGATTACCCAGCCGTCTACGTCATCCTGGGAATCACCTATTGTGATCATCGTGAAGAAGAATGGGGTTGATGTTCGATTATGTATTGACTATCGCGCGGTGAATCAACTCACGCGCCTGATGGTGTACCCAATGCCTTCTATCTCTGATCTGCTCGAAGATTTGGATAAGCCGTTGTGGTTTTGCTCTTTGGATATGGAAAGTGGTTTTTAGGTCGTGTCTATGAACAATCGAGCACGTCGGATTCGGCTTTTGTTACCCCGTTTGGATTGTTTGAATGGTATTGGATGCCCTTTGGCCTAAAGAATGCTCCGCAGATCTACCAGCGGTTGAATGATAATGCATTGTATGGGTATCTCAAGGTTAAGGAAAGGGCCGATATAACCAAGTCAACTGATATATTTACTATGGGAGAGCCGGATCAAGCACAAGGACCGTCTGTGTTGCAACGACGGTAATGTATCGATGACATTTTGACCCGGAACCTACATAGACAACCCTGTGTGACAAGGTGCGAAACCTGTTGGAGAAGTACGATCAGTGGTACTTGTCGATCAGCGTGGTTATATAGTATTGGGGGCGAAGTGAAGTGCTTTATTTTGGGACATCACGTCTCTAGACGAGGTTTGGAAACAAATCCGAAGAATTTGGATGATCTGATTGATTTGCCTTTTCCTGGAACTTTGCGTGCTATGCAATCGTTTTTGGGGAGTCTAATTACTATCGTCGATGAATACTTCGCGATCTATGCTGCTGTACTCTATGAATTACGAGAAGCGGACTATCAAGAATTAAAAGGTCGATCATCGATCAATGAGAGTACGGATCGCGAAGATGATCGATTGATCAGGGCGCAAGTGGCATTCAGTATGCTGAAGGCGAAGATCGCGTCAACCCCAACCCTAGGCCATTTCTATCAAGCTAAAACGCCGGTGATCGTGGTTTATGCTAGCAAGTGGGCAGTCTCTGACGCGCTAGTGAAAGACCATGATCAAGTATATTGCCCCGTCGCATTTGTTAGCCGGACACTGAAGGCCGGTGAGTTGAATTATAGTCCCGTCTAAAAGGAGGTGTTGGCTCTTCTGCGAATTCTGGACGTATATTTTACGATGTCTGTCGGAAAGGCGATCACTGTCCTGTCACGTCGGTATACGTTGGCGTGATTGTTAACATCTAACGGGATAGATGAACGATTGGGGAAATGGGCTGCGATTTTGTCACAATGGGACATGGAGATCAAGAAATAAGTGCATGGAGAAGTGTAGGTACTAGGGGCGTTAGCCTCAAGTATCACCCCTCGCACCGAAATTGATGAATCCCTGATCGCGATCGCACCGTAAAAGCAACCTCGGAAGATGATTGAAGTTCCACCTCCCACGGTTAGGAAAGGCGAAGATTTATACGTGATCAGTTTCGATGGATCTGCTAGTGTTAAGCGATGTGTTGGTGCGTTTCGTGCTAGACAAGGCCGATCTGAATTGCGATGATCTATTTAAGGACTTCGAACGAAAGATGATTACCAAACATCGGTTTGATGTAATGCAGGTGGATGAAGAGTCCCACTAATGCATGACCGACTAACTGACTGTGGAATTACGATTGAAGAACTTGTGATTGGAGGAAAAGATATTGACGAGACTTGCGATTAATGTAGAGATATTGATTGACTTGAAGTGGTGAATTTACGGTGGATACTGCGCAATATGGTGATGGTGTGGTGGAGTCAAGTTCAAAATCGAACACCGTAGTGTCGAGAACCTGACCACCATCGTGCCCGGCCGTCCAACTTACGGAGGGGGTACCCCGCGAACCCTCGCCTACGAACCGATCTGATTGTCCGCTGATAGCAGACGACCGATCATCAGCATAGAACGCCTGGTCCGATTCGTTCGTCATCTCACCTTGTGTACCCGATGGAATGGGCTGGTAACACACTCGGTGGATCGGTGCTGTAAATCGATTTGGGGTCTAAAAACGTGAGACCGTGCTGGGTAGTGTACCCTGGGCGGAACTCTTCACCCTGGGTACGGGCAGCCCAGTTATACTCCAAGTAAATATACTTAAAAGGGCAGATCGCTCAATCGATCGATGAGCCCAACCAATGCGAGAATAAAAGTCCAATACTCCAATATAGAGATCCAATAAGAACGGGATACACTCCACGAACGATATATCCACGAAATAATCCAATAACTTGATAACACGTTCCAAACGTGTGCAACTTGCGCTTGAAAAGCCGATCAATGTGTACTCCCGTCGAGGGACTTCCGGCGGGCCCAGTGCGCCTGTAACGCGTCCCGGCCGGGTATAACGAGATAGGGGGGATTTCGCGACCCTCTGCTTCCAAACACTGCGGCGTGCAGAGGCGACTGATGTACAGTGCGAAGAAACGACTTCTTGTTGAGTGTTAAAGGCTGAAAATTAACGACTAGCCAAAAATATCCCCCTATGGTCCCCAATATGTACAAAACATAAAAATATGTAAGTGCACGCCATATCATGTGACTTACCAAAATCCGTGTTCTTGACACCTCTCGCACACGATTGGCCCAAAGCCTCCTTCTTTTCCACCAATCCGATCGCCGATATGCCGATCGGTGTGCTGCTGTAAGCTGATCAGTCTGCTTTCCGTCTTGGGTCTGGTCTAACCTTCCTTTGCGTGCAGATCAGTTGTCCACCGACATCGCCAAAACGATCGACGTTTTATTCAGGGCTGATCGGCAGTCGCATGACCACTGCGATAATCTCCGACCGATCGTAGACGGGCTGATCGGTGCACGGCATGATCTGTCTCGCTTGGAGGCCTAAAGGTCACACCTCCTGGAACAGCTCGCGGTGGTCAACCGGCAGAGGTTGGAGGATCAGTCCGATAGGACTTTACTCCGCACCCAACATGGTGACCTGGAGAGGCAGATCGGCGAGTTTCAGGTCGTGGTCAGGGAGCAGATCGGGAAGGTCGAGTCCTTCCAGATCTGATCGGACGCCTGGACCCAGGAGTCAGACCGTCGCTGGGCGTCCGTAAACCGGTGCTACCAACAGTTGACCGACTTGTTGCACCGGCGTCAGGCTGTAGGCTCTAGCGTTGACCGATCTGCATCGGCCGCTCTGATCGATCTGCATCAAGATCTGACCCGACGCCACTCATTGGCTAAAAGTAAGCACCCCGAAATTCCAAAAACTTCCAAGAAACGTAAGGACGCGTCGAGGGGCTCAAGGGCGCGTGGCATAGCTCGCGACTCCGAACTCGAGGAGAAGCGAGAGGTGCCTCAAAAGAAAGCCAAGACGCTGTCGCATCTTCCAAGCCCAAGATCGGACGCAGGTGACACGTCCATCACCGTCAAATCGCATGCGCCCTTGCGCCCCCGCATGCTCACACCAAGCGTATAGAGATCTCCTCCGGAGAGGACTCGGGGAACCAATCGGGAGATTCTGAATGCTTGCTCACTGCTTTGTCCAAGTCCCAATCCGTTCAACGCCAAGGTCCTGTTCCGGTGAAGCCTGCATCGGGGGCTGATAATGTGATCAGCTCCCAGGGTGATGGTGTTGCACGGACGCGTGAGTCAACCGGATCGGTGCCTTCGTTCCCGCCCGGCACATCTGCGCCGTGCTGCGCCGTCACGCCCTATCGAAGAGGATGTCGATCGGAGATCGACCTCTCCCATCGCTGACTTCAGATGCCACTTCTCCATGGTCATCGTGGCAGATCGGTAGCTTGTACCAATCTGCCCTGACCAAGCAGATATTAGCCCGATCTCTATCGCGCCCGGACTCCTGACTTTTTCCTCCTGCTCCAAAGGCTCCTGCCTCTTCTGCATGGCGGGCGTACCTGTTCACAGCACCACAAATCGCCAGTCTGTATGCAGATGAGCCATGGAAAGTGTTCGTCCGCCCCAAGCTGGGGTCCATGTTTGCATCGACTGCGTGGATCGACTTGTTCTTAGGTCGAGTGAAGGCCTTCAATGCAACCTACACCCAATCAATCTGGGAGTCTACACACTATCTAGTGCTTCCTCCTGATCGAGCGCAACATGATCCAGGCCTGATCTCGTTCCAGAAAAACCGGAAGAAGCGCCGGAGTCGGGCGGGCGAGGCCTGGAAGACCCTATCCCAGTTCGTTCTGGGATGGATGCTGGCCAGCGAATGCGACAACGACATTTTCCTGTATCCCATGGTTCTACATATGGCCAAGAGTTGGGTTGAGAAAGCCGGGGTATTAGATGACGACGGCGTCTGATATCCCGGTCTTCATTGTAACGAGCCGATCGCAGACCTGAAGGACGCTTTGATCCAGATCGATCTGAAAGAGCCCTGGCGCAATGAACACCATAACCAGATCGGAGACCATCCGGTGATGACTATCGGTCGTTTGTGGGGTGGTTGAGACTCTTGAAGCGTTAGATAGATGACCAGATAATCCATAATACATGTCACTATTTTTCCAAAATTCTTGATCACCTGATCACCTAGTCAAATATCGTCACTTTCTCCAGAATTGTACCAACACGTTATCACACACTGTTCCATCCACATCGCTAAAATTATAACCACGTTCGTCACTCCACTACTCCAGTTCATCACAGTTCATCATACTAATTCACAATAATTCGGACCTTACACATATTCACACCGATCGGTCTGATCGGTGCTACTGCGTGTCTTGATCTGATCGGTGCTACTGCGTGTCTTGGTCTGCATCTTCATGAGTCTGCATCATTGCGAAGCGATTCGGACTGACTTGTTCTCGCTCGAACTCTCGTAGCAGTGCTCCACAATTTAGATCAAGCTCATCGATCCAAGTTGCTTCATCATAATCTTTCCACCGGACCAGATATTCTCGGTGGGTGCGACCGAAACGTGTCTTTTGACCTTTCGGACATCTAGCACCTTCTACACCTCGAATTCGTCCTCCTACAATGGCCTTTCCCAACTGTCCTCCGGCAGCAGAGCTTCATCAAAATCGAATACCTCCGCTTCATCCACCAACAGGGTGTTTTGGGCCGATCGGGGAACTCTCTGACCAGCTTCAATTTGGACACATGCACGATCGAAAAAAACTTTATAATCCGTGCCGATCGTGATCAGACGGGCAGCATTCTCACCGATCAGCTCTGCTACACAGAAAGGACCGTGCCACATATGAGCCAACTTCTTTGCATAGCCTTCTTGACCCGATCGAGGTATAACCATACACTCGCCCCTGGTTCAATACCAAGATGGCGGACCTGATCGTTATTCCGATCTGCTCGATCTTGCCTGGCCTGGCGCAACTTTCATTGACGACTCCGCATGTTGATAATGTTTCTGGACCTGCATACGCCAACGACGGACATCGTGATCGCGGGTCCGAGTGCAGCCGATCGGTATCGCCGCTCCAAGTGTCGATCGAGGGTCCCATCCATACGCCAGATAGAAAGGCGTTTCTCCTCGGACCCGATTGGTTGAAGAGTTGAGTGCGAATACCAGTCTCTCTGCATACTCATCCCAGTCACGTTGGTCTGGATCGGCCACATACATCTTAATTGCCCTTGTTATTGTGTGCACCATGCGTTCAGCCGATCCGTTCGCTTGCGGACGATATGCCATCGTCGCACTCTGCTTCTGGCTTAGCATATTATTGAACGATCGGAACACCTCAGCCATAAAACCGGGTTCCCAATCGTGTCTAAAAACTTCGCTGGCGCCGAACCTTATGAACACGCATTCCTCGTAGCTCTGGGCGATCTGCTCCGCAGATCGGGATGCACTAGCCTTTGCGATCACCAGACCAGTGAATAGGTCGATCCAGATCAGCAGCTCAGTGTTGCCGTGCGTCGATATGGGCAGCGACGGTATGTGATCCATTGTTATCACCTGGAAAGGGTAAGTAGCCTCAATATTTCCGGGCGATTGGGCCTTGATTATCACCTGGAAAGGGTAAGTAGCCTCGATATTTCTGGGCGAGCTTCCCTTGATTATCGGTCTGCCCTTTCTGGTCTCGCAATCTGTGCAACAGCCCACATATTTCTGCACGCTCCGAAAAAGTCCTCTCCAGTGAAAGTGGCCCCTGATCTTGTGGTATGTCCTGCCTATGCCTTGATGCCCCCCTTCTAGACTCACATGGTAGTGATGAAGGACATCCGGCTGTAGCGATTCAGGGATCACCATTTCGGTAGTCGATCTCGATCGGCACTGTCTCGGTCAACATCACGGCAGTAATACAGCAATCCATTGTCGTCCACGTCGTAACTGTCCGCGATCTTGGTACACTATTTCGCTTGATCATTCTTTAACTTGGACAGTTCACCGCGCAGATAGGCCTTTAAGTTGACGATCTACTCTTCTTCGTACTGCGCCTCGAGGATCCGTTCCGCCCTTAGCTGTTGTACAACGTACTCACTCATCCTTACCTTTGGGAACTATCGGCGAGACTTCTGAGTTTGCGATCTGGGTGTCGCCATCATGCACCTGATCAGGGCTGTCCTTGGGCTTGTTAAACTTCGGGAGACTGTTTATGTCCATAAGTTCATGTAGAACGGCCTCCTCGGTGATGGTCGCCCCGATCTGGTCTCGCTTGGCTTGGGTCGCGAGGTGGCCGGCGCTTCTGTTCCAATCCCGTTTCACGTGCAATAGCTCGTGGTTGAGATAGTCTTTCAGTGCCTTCATCACCCGATCATTCAACAACTTCAGCCGTGGTGCCTTACAGTCGATCTCCCCGGTGATCTGCCTTATCACTAGGTTGGAGTCACCACATATGATGATCCGCCCTTTCTGTTGTGATGACAGCAGATCAAGACATAGAAGTAGACCCCGATATTCTGCCTCGTTGACCGTTATGTCAGGCGTGAAATCGGTGGCGGCTGCTACTATAGACCATTGTGGTAACTTCCACAGTACGGACCCAAAGGAGCCGACCTTCTTCTTCACGCTACCCGATCTGTCGAAACTCAAGACCAGAAGTTCCTCATCCCGATCGACGATCGGTGGCGGCAGCGAGATTAACTGTCGAGGTTGCTTCCTTGGGGCAATCACCATCAGATATTCATCCACTTCAGACCGAGGGGTGATACTGGCAGACAATGTGCCCAATATCTCTTTCTCTCCCTTGAAGCACTTGACGACCTTGAGGGACCACTGTGACAGGATTGCTGACCATCTGCCGAGCCGACCTTCTTTCCCATTGGCTGATAACATCCAGACCAATGTCGACTTCCTTGATAGGACCTTTATGGGTCGGCCGACCAGCCGGTTATAGCACACATCCAAAATCCGTAGCAAAGTCAGAACTTCCTTTTCGACGATCCCATAGTTAACTTCGTTCGGCTTCAACGTCCGGCTCGTAAAATTGACCAGGTGGTACACTCCATCATGTTCTTGCACTAGAGTAGCAGAAATGGCCCACTTACTAGCATACACAATGACGATCGGCATTTTTTTCCGGATCGAAGTGTCCTCGAATCGGTGCCGTCGCCATCTTGGCCTTCAGCATACCGAAAGCAACCTTTGCACGCTTCATGTGATCGTCTGCCTCCACCTGCGGAAAATCTGCGGGCAGATCAGAGTCTCAGCCCTCCCGTAAAGTTGCCCGATCTCCGTCACGCAACATATGGTAGTCGACTTCCCGGAGCTCGTACAGCACGGCCGCGTAAATCGCGAAGTCTTCAATGAAGAAGCTGTAGTAATTTAGGCTCCATAAGAAGTACTTCATTGCCTTCAGTGATCTGGGAAACGGGAGGTTGCTCAGTGACTCCAGATCCTAAGGATTGGCCTCCAGCCCACTGATTGACAACATATGGCCTAAATAGGCGACCTTGGACATGCCCCAAAAACTCTACACAGAACTGATGGACAGGTTCCAGCGATCGCATGTCTCCAAAAACCGTTCGACCTTCTCGCACAGATCTCTCCATGACGAAGCATGGATCATAATGTCGTCGATATACGATCGCCTTCCCAGAACGGACGGTCTCCTTTCCCGATCGGGTTCACCCTCTGTAAATACATCCTGGTTTTCGGTGGGGTCCCCGATCGGTACTGATCTTGAAGTGTCCATACAATGCGTTGTCGATCAGCCTCTGGTAGATCTGGGGCGCGTTTTTCAAACCGAATGGCATACTGTTCCACTCCAACAGACCGAACGGCGTAACAAATGCGGAAATCTCGCGATCCAGATCGGTCATCGAAACCACCCAAAATCCACTCGCCATATCCAGTGAGAATTACCATAGGGTCTTGTCAAGATCTTCCAGCAGATCGCTGATCAGCGGCATCGGGTACACCATAAGCTTGGTCAACCGATTTACCAACCGATAATAGATGCAAACCTGATGTCGACGCCGTTCTTCTTGATCACAATCACGATCGGCGAGGCCCACGGCGAGGTCGAAGGTTTGATAGTCTTGGTAGCCAACAGTCCTTTAATAATATCGGACAATTTCTCACGGTACTGTGGCGCCACACTTTGGCATCGCTGGGCGATCGGCTTGGCATCACCAACATCGATGTCACAGATTGCTCCGCGAGCAGCAGGGGGTAAGGCATGGCCTTTCCCAATCAGCAGATGTTTCTTCTTCCAGATGATCTTCTTAAGCTGATCGATCTGGTCGGGACTGTTGACATCCCGATCACCCACTTGTAGATCGTCCAAGGTGACTTTGGGCAGATCGGCAGACACTTCAGGGAGGACTGCCATCTGGCTCTCCAGCTCCTGAATGTACTGATCCCCGCCCTCATGTATGCAAACTTGATCGTCTTCCGGGGAAATATCACCCAAACCGTCCTGATCGGTTGCACACTGCTGTTCCCGATCGTCGGGCTGCTCTTCAACGACGTCGATCTGCTTAGGAGCGCCATCGTGGTCCGCCCCAGCAATCCCATGCTCCCCTTTATCTATTCCGGCTCCGATGTCGCCTGTTCTTGTGACGCCACCATGTTGACGAAACTTGGCTCATCTGCATGATGGTCCACCGTGTCCGGCGACTGCGGTGCCTTTCTTCGAATTAACATCTTCTTTGGGGTTACATAGCTGGGTTGTTCCACCATAGGAGATGTATCTTCTTTCACCGGTCCATCATCGCTGATCAGATCGGTGGTCGCTTGGTATGCCAAGTTCTGCCACCCAACATACCGTCTCGATCCGATCGAGACGAACCCCATCTTTCTTGGCACCTTCCCTTCCGCCATCTACATGCCAACAATAGTATTATTGTCGAGCGTAAGCGGCTTGTCACCGATATTAGTGACTCTAAAATAATCATATCGTCCGGCGCTCTTCACAAAGGTCGGCACCCACCGATCGCCCCTGGTCACCCATAACTTCCTTGATCGAAAAACCTTTGTCGACCGGGGTATCAGCGGATTGGCCGACTGTAATGGTGACATCTTGGTCCTACCTAACCAGATCGGTGTGCGATCCGTATAGGGGCCGCCGACCAGCTAACTGGATCTGGACCTCATCCGGGATTGTAAGCACTCCATGAGATAGATCTAGGCGAATACCTGCCGGCACCATGAAATTCATGCCTAACAGGGCATCCTGACCAGACAGCTTGCCAACCCAAGCGCTGAAGAGGTAGACCAACGAACCCGATAGGTTGATCTTCACGCGCGTCCTTCCTTCGGTCATGTAAGAATTTTCCCCAATTCCAACGCATTCTTGTATCTGGGTATCGTCTATACGACATCCGACCTTACGATCAAAGGCGGAGTCTATAATCGAGACTTCGGCCCCAGAATCGAACAACATCGTTGCCTTCTGGTTGTTAATCTTACCACGGCTTTTTGCCTGCTTAAACCATTGTCGGGCGCACGATACTTCCAGTATCCGCGAGATTCCCAGGCAGATGATCCAACTGCATGACCACCTTCGATCGGGAATATTCATCGGTCATGAGATTGTAAACCGGATGATCCCGATCGACGTAATTGAGAATAGAACATGTATTGTCGGTTTTATTCTCCTTGCCGACACATGCATAGATGCCAAACGTAGATCGCTCGGCTATATCCAGATTCCAACCTGGCGAGCATTCTAGTTTAACATCTTCTCAACGTCGGGTCGAAGAATCCCCGCTTGCTTACCCGGCACATACCACTTGCGCATCAGATTGAAGAACTCTTCGATTTTTCACCGGCCGTCCTCGTGGATCTCTCCATGACTTGCACGCGAAGAGGCAGTGATCAGTGGGTGACCGCGTCTTTCGCACTTCTTGCATATCAGCTTCTTCCAGCAGTCCCCACCATCGTGCTTGCTTGACCCGCAGTGAGAACACTTCTTGCGAGGTCGGACCGGATAGGACTTGTTTCTACTCCTGCCCTTCCGATCGGCCTGGTTAGGCGTCGATCTGGTTCTTGGGGCAGGTTCCGTTACGAAGATGTGGATATATTGGTCTTCGTCTGACTCCCGACTGGACAGGCCGCTACTTTCTTCTTCCGATCCAGTGCTGTCTTCAGTCGCGATCGCCTTAACAGCACGAGCCGATCTGTTCAGGGGCCTCTTCACCGGATCGGTCTGGGTCTTAGATCTGTAGCGACCCGATCCAACGGCGACCTTCGCCCTCATGCTGCGTTAGTGTTGCAGCCTCCGCAACGTCTGCTCCACTTCCACCACATCTTTGACGCGCAGCAGAGTGAGCTGATCTGCCAGCTCTTGGTATTCAAGGGTACTGATGTAGTGACCCACGTGCTCCATAGCGGCACCGGTTGGCGGTTTGCCTTCTTGATCACTATCCCGGCGCGAATTGTAGCCACGTTCAAGCGGTGCAAGTACTCGATCGGCGTCTAGTCTTCCCGCTTCTGCATATGGTGGTATTTGCGGGCGGTAGAGGATCCGGAGTTGCAGTACTGCCCCTCAAATTCTGAACATAGCAGATCCCAGTCAGATCGGACATCCCGACACAACTGTTGGATCCAGTTCGCAGCCGGTCCTTTCAGCAGATCCCTGAAGACCAAACACCGTTCCTTTTTTTGGTGTCTGATCCCGTAAGAAAGGAGACTTTACCCGACCAAACCACGATCTGGCTTGCGCCTCGTCGGCGTCCTGGCCAGTGAAGTCCTTAAGATCCGTGGTCGAAGCCATGCGAATGCGTGGGATCGCAGTAGATCCAAAATCAAAAGCGGTTGTAGAGGCTAGGTTAGCCTTGCGCGTTCTGCCCGCCCCTGCACCGTCTGACCCATAGTGGTCATCTGGATCGCAGATCGACTCCATGTCGAAATCGCTGTTCTTGCTTGATCGGCGCGGTCGGGCTGGCTGCGGCTTGCGTCTTCCTCTGCCAACTGGTTTGCCACATCGGGTAGCATTGTCCGTTGATGCCACTAACTCCATATCCACATCCCGGAAAGTATTGACATTTTTCGGGGAAGATCGGTCCTGGTCATGCGGGCGCGGAGGCGATCGGCATCGGTCTCCAACGAAACGCTCCATCATTGCCTCAAACATGGCTTGGACGTTAGCTTGGGTCATGGGCAGCGTGTTGGTATCCTCCTTTGGAGGTACTGAAACCTGTGGGGACTCCTGGGGCCCCGACAGGCGTGCAGCCCCTTGCTGCCCCACGTCCTTTTTATGCTCCCATGGGGGTACGATCCGCCCCCATGGTCATCTGCTCAACACCGAACTCCAACTCCGATGAGTTATTAGAGACAGGTGGAGACTGATACAACGACTTATCGTCGGAGAACACATCATATGCTGCCGTGACTTCGACGGCCTTCAATGCCACGGTGGGAGTTGGGCGGCGAACCGCCCCCACCAACGGCACCAAATGATCATGGAGGGTCGACATTGACATCTCCAGCTTCCAAGTGTCCAAATCGAACAGTTTCTGCACGTTGGCGAGGTTTTGCACTTTTATGCCGACCTCAGCCAACATCACTAGCAGGTTATTTACCAATAGCAAAATCCGATCGCTCTGGATCGGCTCGGTGGTGGGTCCGAGAAGGCGATCAGGGTTCTGGAGGTTTAAGATCCGCATGACCTGATCTTCACGAGTAAATCGCTTTAACTTGTGGATGTAATACATCCTGCTCATGTCTTCTTCCTTGATAACCCCCTCCCCGACCTGCGACTTTTCTTCCAAGTAGTCTTCATTGGATGGCATTCCGAGCCTCTGCTTGGGGACCTTGGGAAAATGGATCTGATCGTTCCGATCATCCTCCAAGTCGTTTTCATCTTTAATTTTCTTTTCATCAAATATTCATTCAAATGAATAGGATCAGGGCAAAAGTCCCGATCCTTTCCGGAACTATAGCAAGTCTTGCTATAGTTCCTATCGGCTCCGGTGGGAGCCCTATGGGGAGGAAAAAACTTATTAATCCCGGTCTGGTCCTCCACCCGGCCAGATCGGACATCGCCATCCTTACCGACAACGAGAACATAAGGCAATAGCCGTTCCTTACGTCCTCCCCAGAACGATTCCACGTTTAACTCATCATAATCGATTCTTCGCGAGGTATCATCTCGGTTATATCCACGATCACCAATCGATCCGGGAACGCGCACCACTGTGGTGGAGTCAAGTTCAAAATCGAACACCGTAGTGTCGAGAACCTGACCACCATCGTGCCCGGTCATCCAACTTACGGAGGGGGTACCCCGCGAACCCTCGCCTACGATCCGATCTGATTGTCCGCTGCTAGCAGACGACCGATCATCAGCATAGAACGCCTGGTCCGATTCGTTCGTCATCTCACCTTGTGTACCCGATGGAATGGGCTGGTAACACACTCGGTGGATCGGTGCTGTAAATCGATTTGGGGTCTAAAAACGTGAGACCGTGCTGGGTAGTGTACCCTGGGCGGAACTCTTCACCCTGGGTACGGGCAGACCAGTTATACTCCAAGTAAATATACTTAAAAGGGCAGATCGCTCAATCGATCGATGAGACCAACCAATACGAGAATAAAAGTCCAATACTCCAATATAGAGATCCAATAAGAACATGATACACTCCACGAACGATATATCCACGAAATAATCCAATAACTTGATAACACGTTCCAAACGTGTGCAACTTGCGCTTGAAAAGCCGATCAATGTGTACTCCCGTCGAGGGACTTCCGGCGGGCCCAGTGCGCCTGTAACGCGTCCCGGCCGGGTATAACGAGCTAGAGGGAATTTCTCGACCCTCTGCTTCCAAACACTACGGCGTGCAGAGGCGACTGATGTACAGTGCGAAGAAACGACTTCTTGTTGAGTGTTAAAGGCTGAAAATTAACGACTAGCCAAAAATATCCCCCTATGGTCCCCAATATGTACAAAACATAAAAATATGTAAGTGCACGCCATATCATGTGACTTACCAAAATCCGTGTTCTTGACACCTCTCGCACACGATTGGCCCAAAATCCTCCTTGTTTTCCACCAATCCGATCGCCGATAAGCTGATCGGTGTGCTTCTGACGCAAAGCGACCAAAATTCTTGAGTCCGCTTCACCACAATGGAGTAACGGCAGATGAGGCAACGGAAGATCGATTTATGTGTATATAATGAAAAATGACGAAGCAACGATTGGAATTACTATGTTCAAGAATGCTTATCGATTGAAGAAGAAAATATGATCAACAAGCTAGCTCGATCCGTAAAATTTGTGACGAAGGCGGGTAATCTTGTTGCCAGGATGATTGTCCGTGGAAAGACGATACTGGATTCGCCAAGGCTCAACGACGTCCACCTCGCACAACGCATCCTACAAGGTCGAAGGCGGTGGGTCCGATATGTACCCTGGGTACCAGGTACCATCGTCAGACGGAGAGTATCTTAAGAGGCGATTACGGGCGCAGTGTGAAGTTGCCGGATCCAACAAAATGTCGAGATCGCACTCCCCGCTGGTCATGCCTTGCAGGACGAACTCCACGACCTTCTTCCATGATGACCCGGCGCGGTTTCTACGTTGACGTCGACCCTGGTAGAATTCCTGGAAAAAGACGTCGCGTTCTCGAAGGCCCCGATCTATGTGGAGGTAATGAGTGTACTCCCAGATCGCCTGTGCATGATGGTCCAGGAACTTTTGGTACCGCGTCTTAAAGTGAGCAAACCAACCGACAGATCGGAACGAGATGGGTGGAAAATACGCTTGAAACAGTCCCAGAGGCGCCGCGAGTACAATAATTCCACTGCCGATTGGGTGTTTAGATGACTGCACCATTCATCAGGCGCGGGGGCGTACGTGATGGTGAGGAACAACCATCCCACGGGGCGTGTCAAGTACTCGAATATCACTTCTACTGAGACGCTACCCAGATCGAAGCCGCTGAGTTGCTCCGAGGTCCACGGAAAGATGTCATCATCATGGGCATCGTCAGGCACCGATATCAGCGACTTGAAGTCACCCTTCCGAGGGAAGAGAAATTCGGCAGAGTCTGGATCATGCGGACCTTCGCTTCCGAACTCGCTGATCGTGGTATTTGCGCGTCAAGAGAAGCAGAAAAATCACCTTGGATACCATCCGGCTGACCAGGCGGACAAGTATCATATGGCAACTCACTCTTTTCGAGAATAGAGGGGGATAAACGTTTCCTCTTGAACCAGGGGGCGGATTATGAGCGCCGAGCGCGTTTTTGGAGTGAAGAAGCCTGCTAAATGAAAGAATTCGTGGACAGACCGCTGGAAGGATTAGAAGACGAGCTTGTAGCCAGATCAACCCCCGCACTAGTGGGACCGGCGCTCGGAGTGATTTGCAGGTGTAATGCTACACCATCCAACATGAACTGGATGTCTGAGAGTTGCTTACGCAGTTGCTCTGCCTCATCCTGAACGCGTCGCAACTCGTGGCGCAGTGCGTCGCGCTCCGCCGATGCGTGGTTGAGACGGTGACGCGCCGTCGAAAGTTCTGCTTTCAACTTAGAATTCTGAATGCGCAGTCTTTACAGCTCAGCCCTGTCGGCCGACACCGTGTCAAGGCGTGCAGATAACTCGTCAGACCGAGCATGGACGGCAACGAGGTCGTTCATCTTTATGAGATTGGTCTCATTCTCCGTCCGGATACGATCACGTTGGATTTTTCGCTTGCGAGCCTTGGATGAGAGCTTGGCCAGCTGCTCGGACAAACGCTTGTTCTCCGATAGGACGTGGTCGCGTTCGCGTTGCACCGTGATCAGGCGCTGACGGAGTCGGTCTAGCGTTGCGTGATATTGGGATTCCTCAAGACGCGAGATTTATTGCGCCTGATGATCGACGGTCTCTTTCGTGGACAGATAGTAGATACCGCTCCCGCGCACGGCCATCTTCCAGATTGCGTATGTGACCTTGTTGTTCTACCAGTGTTTCTTCGGAGGTCTTCAGTCGGGACCTGAGGTTGTCGACGGTGGTACGGACGTAGTCGCGCAGGGGTGCGGCTCGCTCACGGAACCACGCGATCTGCTGCTCGCGGTCGGCGAGCTTACGTGCGACGCGTTCATGACGCTTCTGTTTCAGGCGGGCAGAGACTTCATGCATTGAGAGTGAGCCGGTCAACACGACGATCTCCTCTTGCTGCTTCCGTATCGTCTCCTGCAGCACGTGTATAGTATCTTGCTGCGCGTAGGCCTGATTGACTGCCGAGATCAAGCTGTCGGCCGTGGAACGATCGAGTGATGAGCTGCCACCTGCGGTCATTTGCATGATCAACACTTTGGAAGAAATGCGGAAATAAATGATCAAGGCTGTCTGATCGGGGATGCTACAGTTAAATGAGTGGCAAAACACTCTGCTCGCTTGCGACTCGCTCAAAGGAGACAGGGCGGATTGATGGGTGTGGACTGCACTAACCATGACGTCATGATGGATTGAAGCTGACACATGATCAATGCTGTTATGATGATTGGATGGCAACGTGACAACGGTATGATCGACCCCCGCCCCAACCGTTGTCCGGCTGGGACGAGGTCCAGGGACGGCTGTGGTAAAGCGTACCATAAAATTGGCACGTAGTTATGGGTATAATTGTGGACACCACTATGGGTGCGGCTGTGGTAAAATGTACCACAAATATTGTCGGTACAATAGTCGGTACAACAGGTGGTACGATAGTGGGCACCACAGTTGGTACATCAGTCAGTACAACTGTTGACACAACGGTGGCGGACATGGACGGGGCGTGGACGGGACATCTGAGGCGATGCAACAACTGGCACAGTTACCTTAAGGTAAACTGACGGTAAGCGAAGAAATCAGGTGAAATGGCCGACAAAATGCGTAGGAAAAGGTAGTTCCGATTGACTGATATTAGGTTTTTGGTAGATATTAGGATATAAGCAGTAATACAGTTCTCTTTTTGTATCCAACTGCCAAGGACGCCCAGGGACGGTATCGTTGCACTTACCCCTATTACCCCGTATCTCTACGTCCCGGGCGGGAGCACCTAGTGCATTTTTGGCCCACAGTCAGGCTTAGAGTGTAGCCGGTGCGTATACGCACGGTGCGGCTAGCGCACAGAGGGAGACTTTCCTTAAAGCGGCGCTCACCGCTACTTAGCCGATACGTCCGTATAAAGGGCTTAGTTGGAAAGAGCTCTCCTACTCGGGGCCAAGATTCCTGGTTTGGTTTACTAGTAGCCTTCGCTACTGCCTTAACGGCAAGGCTCCCTTACTAAAGGTGTAGCTAAAGGGAGGGCTCCCTTTACGATACTGCACTCACTACACGCACGACCGGTCGAGGACGTGCGTCTGCAGTTGTTGAGTGAAAATGTAAACTGAATGTATATTTAATATATAATTAGTCTAAATTAATTTAAACTAATGTAAACTATATGTAATACTAAGTAGAACATACCAAATTCGTACCTACCTAAAATGTAGTGTACACCACCTGTGTACCGACACGTGGATGGCTGACACGCCACCCCCACAAGGGCTCCTGCCCTGATTGGTTAAAATAACCAATGGTTCAAAACCCTTCGAACAGGTCAATACTGACCCCAACCGTAGTGTACTCACGTACACCACCAACTAAATGTGACTCGAATGAAACCCTGTTACATCCTCCCCCATCAAGACTATTGCTTACGCAATAAACAAAATTTTGTTGGATAACTCCAACTGACAGAACCTCTGGTGACCATGAGCACCTTTAGTGGTGCTATGGAAGAAAACTATTCCGATAACTCGGAAGTGGATGCCCTTGGGGAGATCTCCCCAACGACTGACCACTACGACAGCGCCGTTCGGCGCTGTCGGTCATCCAACCCATTCCCCACACGTGGGGAAAACGCACTAACTCGTGCGCCATCTTTAGGGGTGATGCATCCGGGTCGCCGCAGGCGACCAACACCAATGAACCTTCCTCGGTTCATGAGGCCCAACGTGCCTTACAGGCACGGAAGGGAACTCGTGACCCTCAAAAGAGGGCTAAGAACACGGTCAATAGGGGTTCAGCCTCCTATACCCCTGATCCAGCGGCTATACTACCGCGTGAAATTGCGCGCCGGAAACAGCTCTGGGCCAGACTGCTAACGCCTAAGCAGTTTACTGTTAAGTCCTACCGGACGCGCCTCGGGAAACAGGCACGCGGTGCCCTCGTGGATATCCTCCACGAGATTCACTTTGTTATCTTACGGGACGAAAGCGTCGAGTACGCAGAAAAGGCATTTTACACTTGGGCTGAAGGGGAGAAGCGCCTCCCTTACTTTGATGCGATGTACAACAGCTTTTCCGAACCCGACGTTCGGGTAGAGAGGGTTTTACGCTTGGCCTATGCCCAGGCCAAATCGCAAGGGCAATTACCTGCCTCTTACTACACGCGCCCTGCTCTCGATGTGGTGCCGGAGAGCAATCCAGACTCTGCATCTGCCTCCGGCAAACTCCCAGCTCCTGGGAGTGAAGGGGCTTCTTCGTCCCCTTTGGTCGTTGACTCTCAGTCGGATTCTCCCGCTCGAAAGCGTCAACGACGTCACGGCAATCCTGCCGCAGGGGATTCTAGGACTCCCACGAGCTCCGGGAATGTGGATAGCCCTTCCACTTCTCGAGATACTGGGTTCCACCCCGATGATGGCGTCGCGCCATCAGA
>CM047591.1:11597025-11651891 GCA_026184515.1 Peronosclerospora sorghi | reverse complement strand
TCTGATGGCGCGACGCCATCATCGGGGTGGAACCCAGTATCTCGAGAGGTGGAAGGGTTATCCACATTCCCGGAGCTCGTGGGAGTCCGATAATCCCCTGCGGCAGGATTGCCAAGACGTCGTTGACGCTTTCGAGCGGGAGAATCCCGCTGCGAGTCGGCGACCAAAGGGGCGGGGTCAGACCCTTCACTCCCAGTAGTTGGGAGTTCGCCGGAGGCAGATGCGGAACTTGCACTACACTCCCGCACCACAATGAGGGCATGGGAGCTAGCATAGCGCGTGTGATAAGGGGCACGTAATTGCCACATCGCTTTGGCTCTGGCAAACGCCAAACGCAATGTTTTCTCTATCCGAACGTCACGTTCGGAATAGCTGTTGTACAGATTTAAAAAGTCAGGGAGAAGTTTCTCCCCTTCCACCCAAGCGCGGAACTTCTGCTCTGCCTCTTCGGAATCTTCTCCTTGTTGGAGAACGAAGGGAACCTCGTGGAGATTCTCAACAAAGGCACCCTGTGCCTGTTTCCCGAGACGCTCTCGGTATGAGGTGGCAGTAAACTGCTTCTGCGTGAGCGGTTTCTCCCGGAGTTTCTTCCGGCACGCGATTTGACGCGGCTGTCTGGTTTCAGGGCCAGGGGTATAGAAGGCTAAACCCCTCTTTACTTCGTTCTAGGCCCACTTTTGGAGGTCACGAGGACCTTCAAAGTGATATGCCGCCCGCGGAGGGCGTCTGGGGGCGCGTAACGCAGCCTCTCGTGCCTGTGCGGCAAGTTGAGATTCCTGAACCGCATCCGATTCATTGGTGATGGTCGCCTTTGGCGAACCGGATGTATCATCCGAAGTTGGTAGTGGTGGCGCGCGAGCTAGCGCATTTTCCCCACGTGTGGGGAAAGGATTAGACTGCCGACATCGCCGTTCGGCGTTGTCGGAGCGGTCATCCTTAGCGGAGTTATCCCCAAGGGCCCCCTCCTCCGAGATACCCGAGTCGGAGTAGCTGTTATCCCCTTCTCGGGAAGAATGATCATCACCACTAAAGGTGCTCATTCTAGGCCAGAGTTCTGGCGGTTAGAGTTCTCCAACTATAATTGATTATTGCGTGGCAATAGTCTTGATGGGGGAGGATGTAACGGGGTTATATTTAGTTACGTTGGTGTACGTAAATACACAACGGTTGAGGTCAAGTATTGACCAGTCCGAAACGTTCGGACCTATTGGTTGTTTTAGCCAATCAGGGAGGGAGTCCTTGGTGAAGGCGTGTCAGTCTGCTACGTGTTGTTACACAGGTGGTGTACACTACATTTCGGCTAGGTACGATTAAGTAAGTTCTACCTAGTATTACATATAGTTTAAATTAGTTTTTTAATTAAGACTAATTACATATTAAATATAAATCAGTTTCCATTTCACTCTAAAGTACAGCTAGACTTTCGACCGAGAAAGGCCGAGCGTGCTGTGAGTGTTGTAGCAGGGGAGTACCTCTCCTAGCTACTCCCTACTAATGGAAAGCGTTAAGCTTAAGTGTTAGCATACGCTAAGAGGAAACTTGGTAAATCTTGGCCCCGAGTGAGAGAGCAATCTCACGATATGTCCTTTATTAGGGCGTATCGGCTAAGTAGCGGCGTATCGACGCTTAAGGAAAATCTTCCTCTGTGCGCTAGCCGCACCGTGTGTATACGCACCCGCTACACCGCTCATTAACCATGGAATCAGCGATCAGTCTCTCGTGATCAGTCATTCTCACATTTCCTTCATGCAAGCGATAACGGACGGCGACCCAGGGGCCATGGACAGCGCTCCATCAGCCACAAATAACACTCCTGCTCTTGATCGGGCTAAGGCTGATGAACTTATCGCTGCGGTCAATCAAACATACTCTTGACAATAGGCATTCCCGCGCGAGACGAGAAGATCGTGGTGTTATCCGACTCGCTCTCGGTGGTCGAGGATACTGTCTCGATGCTTCGCCAAGAACTCGCATGCGCCAACCGTAAGGTTGCTAATCGAGAGGACGAGTTCCAGCGACTGCAAAAACTGCTCATGACTCTGCGTAATTATGTCCGTTTGAAGGCCGACGATCTCGCGTCTAAGCTGAAGGTTGCTGAGGCGACCGTAGCTGACCAACGCGCACAGATCCGCGATCTGGAGGGCAGTCGTGATCGTGATCGCTACCGATTATCGGTTAGAGAGGAGACCATTGCGGATCACGCACAGGAGACCTTGAGCCTTACGGCACTTCCTGATCAAGTGACGATCAAGCAACTTTGTCAGCGTTTGGACGAGCTTCAAGAAGCGTATGATTAGGCTGTCTCCAAGAACCAACGTCTGGTCGAGCAAGCGTTCAGACTCAACTCCAAGAAAGAGAAACGTAAGCACCAACGCAATCGTCTCCGGAAGGAAAATGAAGCCAATCATGTGAGGATAGATGACTACGTCGCCATCATAGCCGAGATGGAAGAAATAGGTGATCGCTTTGATGGGGCGTCAGCTAGCAGGGCCGATCTAGAGGGTTTACGCACCGAAAATTCCAAGTTAAAGAGGGAACTTTCCTCATCGCGGAACCGCTTCAAACACGTCTCTGTAGATCACGACGCATTTCGCGACAAGTTGCGGAAGGCTCAAGACGAGAATGCGCAACTGCAGGCGTTCTACTCGCAACTCCAAGCCCAATTGGCTGGCGTGTTACTTCAGATGCAGATCACCCCGGCTGCTAGCGGCTCCCGTGCAAGTTTTGATCAGGCCGCTAGCTTGTCCGTTAATCTTCAGGGAGTCTTCCATCATTCGGCCTGCTTCATCACCCAAGAGGCGTGCTCAACGTTTGCTGTCCACCTCTCGGTCCAAGCGGCAACGCAAAGTTCCTCTCCTATCAGAGGGGAAGTCGGAGGATGATCATCCACCTATTCCTGATCAATCCAATGATAGCCAAGGCCGTTTCCCCACCTTGATCGCCTTAATTCCATCGACTCCCACGATCAGCGAGTTCGAAGGGGAAGGTTCGCTTGATCAAGATCTTACTGGGCTCCTCTTCCCTCGCACGGGTGTGTACAAGTCACTGATCTCGTTTCCCGATGGTGCAGCGGATGAAGACATCTTGCCGTGGACTCCGTGTAAGCTTGGCGGTTTTGATCTAAGCAACGTCTCGGTGGAAGCAATCCTCGACTACTTGACGCACCCCGAGGGATGGTTGTTTCCAGTTGTCACACGCGCCCCTTTGGCTGATCAGTGGTGTAGTTACCTGATCACCCAGCCGGATGTAGAGCAGCTTTACTCGCAACGTCCCTGGAAAATTTTCAAGAACATGGCGCCACCCGTCTCCTTCCGCTCAGTCGGCTGGTTTCCTGACCTTGAAGCGAAGTACCAGGCGTTCCTGGACCATCATGCGCTTGAGATCTGGGAGTCAACTCACTATCTCCCCATAGATCAAGGCCTCCGCGAGCGCGAAGACTTCCTCCTCGAATACTACCAATCTCGACGTCAACGTAGAAGTCGCGCCGGGGAATCATGGAATAGGATTGTGGCATTCGTCTTGAAGGGGATGATCGACAGGATGTGCGATATTGACATCTTCTTGGACCCGGCGATCTTCCATTGTGATCGGAACCGTCCTCTCAAGTATGCCCCGGATGACGATGGGTCATGGTACCCAGGGTTCTTATCGGAGCTACCACCTCGGACATTACCGGACGCGCTGGGTGAGGTTGATGCCTCCGAGCCTTGGCGGATTCAATATCATCTGTCTCCTGATAATCACCCTGGCCGGAAAATCCCTCGCATTTGCGTAAGTTCTATAGGTCTGGCTAGCTGGCTGATCACTTCTTCTTTAATCAATAACACTCTTGATCATACCATTTCCAGCTGTTGCTTTGTCAGTTATCATGCATAACATAAGTCTGTCTTCCATCAGCTCATCTGCTGTTTCTACATCACCATAGCTCACAATATCTATCGTAAATTCATCGTTTCAATTCAATCACCATATCTCCATTGATCGTGAGTTTTATCAATCGTTCTTCTCCAATCAAAGGTTCTTCGATAAAAATTTCATAATCAGTTCGCAGATCGTGCGTTAATTGGACTCCTCGTCAACTTGCATACGTCGATCCGATGTCTGTTGACCATCTTCCGTTCGAAGTCCTTGATCAAAGCATCACAATTCATATCTGCCTCGTCTACCCATTATGTCCCATCGTAATCCTTCCAGTAGACTTGATACTCGCGTAACGTTCTTCCATACCTAGTATTTCGACCAGATCGGACATCAGTGATGCGATCAACTTCAAATCGTCCGGCTCTAGGGTCCTTTTCCAGCTGTATTAGGGTAGTAAAGATTCGTCAACATCAAAACGATCTTCTACCACAGCTTCTAGCACAGCAGTAGGTCGATCTGGGAATTCTTTAACAAATTTCAATTTGGATAGGTGTACCACTGTAAATATGCGATAGTCTGTGCCGGCCGTAATCAATCTTGCAGCATGATCATCGATCACCTCATCGACTCTGAAAGGTCAATGCCACATATGCGCCAGTTTCTTCGCGAACGCTTCTTTCACCCGATCTAGGTATAACCAAACCCTCGACCCCGATTAGATCTTGTGCGGTGTCACTTGATCATTGTGCTTTTTAGCTCGATCGGCCACTGCTTGGTGCAATCGAGTTATCACTTGATCACGGGCGTAACGGTAGTATTTCTGCAGCCTATATCTCCACCGACGAGCATCACGATCTTTGCGCCGAATTCCACCAAGTTGCAGCGTTGATTCCAGCGTTGACCGCGGATTCCACCCATATTCCAAGTAAAATGGTGTATTCCCACGGATCCGATCAGGAGTTGAATTTAGTGCAAATACCAATCGTTCTGCATACGATCTCCAATCCTTCTGACTGACGTCAGATACATACATCTTAATCGCTCGTGTAATCCTCTGCACCGTTCTATCCGCTTTGCCGTTCGCCTGTGGACGGTATGCCATAGTGACACTCTGTAGTTGTCCCACGATCTTGTTGAACGCACGAAATACCTCGGACATAAAACCGGGTTCTCGGTCATGTCTAATCAGCTCACTAGCTCCAAATCGACGAAATACACGCTCTTCGTAATTTTCAGCGACCTTCTGAGCTGTACGAGACGATCCAGCTTTCGCGATCACCATACCCGTGAACAGATCAGTCCATATCAGCAATTCCGTATGCCCATCAGCCGAACGAGGTATCGACGGGATATGATCATGGCTATCGATTGGAACGGGTACGTAGCCTCAATGTTTCCAGGCGACATCCCTTTGATCTTAGGTTGACTCTTTACCGTCTCGCAATCCACGCATTGTCCAACAATTTTTTGCACGCTGCGAAATAGACCACGCCAATGAAAGTAACGTCTGATCCGCTGATATGTTCGCCCTATACCCTGGTGTCCTTCTTCCAAACTCGCATGATAATGATGGAGGACATCCGCATGTAGGGTTTCAGGTACGACCAGCTTAATCAAGGAGCGTCGTCCATCTCGAGCATCTTGATCACAGCTGGCTTTTCCTTTAGCGATATTTCCGAAGAAGATCAACAACCCTTGTTCATCGACATCATAACAATCGGCAATTTTCGCGCAATCCTTAACCTCGTCTGTGCGCAATTGTGAAACGTTACCATGTAAGTAACATCGAAATCACAAATCCACTTATCTTCGTCTTGCGTCTTTTTAACACGTTCCGCCCTTATCCCTTCTATGGATACTTCGTACCACGTCTACGGCCGCGTTTGACGAAGATGAAGTGATCGCGTCGTCACCAGCACTTGTGGGACAGTGGGATCTTCCTTTCAAGTGATCACCTCAGACAATCGGTTGAGATCGGCTAATTCGTCCAGTTGGTGATCATAGACAGTTTCACACTGTGTTTCATCCCGCATGGCCGTACTGGTGATGTGATCGGCACTCTTATTCCACTATCCTTTGACGTACAGCAGATCGTGATCAGGTCATTCGCGAAGGAGCTGTAAGGCACGCTGCTGCAATACTTGTAGCCGCATCGCTTTTCATCTATCTATTTCGCCACGCATTTGCCTGATCACCAAATTCGAGTCTCCACACACGATCATCCTTCCTTTGGGATATCGCGACAGTAGATTCAAACTTAAAAGCAATACATGGTATTGATCTTCATTCAATCTGATGTTCGGTGCATGATCAGCACCGCGATCATGATCTTCTACTCTGGCAATTTCCACACGATAGCACCAAAAGCACCAACACATCGCTTAACACTAGCAGATCCAACGAAACTGATCACGTATAGATCTTCGCCTTTCTCAACCGTGGGAGGTGGAACTTCAATCATCTTCCGAGGTTGCTTTTACGGTGAGATCGCGATCAGGGCTTCATCAATTTCGGTGCGAGGGGTGATACTTTCGGCTAACGCCCCTAGTACCTACACTTCTCCATGAACTTATTTCTTGATCTCCATGTCCCATTGTGACAAAATCGCAGCCCATTTCCCCAATCGTTCATCTATCCCGTTAGATGTTAACAATCACGCCAACGTATACCGACGTGACAGGACAGTGATCGCCTTTCCGACCAACATCGTAAAATAGACGTCCAGAATTTGCAGAAGATCCAGAACTTACTTTTCGACGGGGATGTAATTCAGCTCACCGCTCTTCCGTGTCCGGCTCGCAAATGCGACGGGGCAATATACTTGATCATGCTCTTGCACTAGCGCGGCAGACACTACCCACTTTCTGGAATAAACCACGATCACCGGCGTCTTTTCTTGATCAAAATAGAGTAGGGTTGGAGATGACGCTATCTTGCTTTTAGCATACTGAATGCCACTCTCGCCTAGATTAATCGGTAATCTTCGCGATCCGGACTCTCATTGATCGATGATCGACCCTTTAATTATTGATAGTCTGTTTCCCGTAACTCATAGAGTACATCAGCATAGATCGCGAAGTCTTCAATAAATCTACGATAGTAATTCACTCCCCAATAACGATTTCATAGCACGCAAAGTACCAGGAAAAGGAAAATCGATCGGATCATTTAAATTCTTCGGATTTGTTTCTAAACCACGGCTAAAGACGTGATGTCCTAAATAAAGAAATTCACTTCGCCCCCAGTACGATTTAGCCACGCTGATCGACAAGTTCCAGTGATCGCACTTTTTCAATAGATTTCGCACTTTATCACACAAGATCGTCCATGTAGGTGCAGGTATCAAAGTATCATCGATATATTATCGCCGCTGCAGCACAGACGGGTCTGGTGTCTGGTCATGCTCTCCCACAGTAAATACATCCGCCGATTCGTCGGCACCGTCCTTAACCTTGAGATACCCGTATAGTGCATTATCGATCAACCGCTGGTAGATTTGCGTAGCATTATTTAGGCCGAAGGGCATCCTATTCCATTCAAACAATCCAAACGGGGTAACAAAAGCCGAATCCGACGTGCTCGATTGGTCATAGACACGACCCAAAAACCACTTTCCATATCCAAAGAGCAAAACCACAACGGCTTATCCAAATCTTCGAGCAGATCAGAGATAGAAGGCATTGGGTACACCATCAGGCGCGTGAGTTGATTCACCGCGCGATAGTCAATACATAATCGAACATCAACCCCATTCTTCTTCACGATGATCACAATAGGTGATTCCCAGGATGACGTAGACGGCTGGATAATCTTCGTGGCCAATAGCCCCTTAATCAAGGCTGATAACTTCTCGCGAATTGTGGAGCGACCATCCGACACTTTTGAGCGATCGGGCGGGCATTGCCTACGTCAATGTCACAAACAACTCCACGTGCAGCAGGAAGCAACGCGTCTCCTTTCCCGATAAACAGATGTTTCTTCTCCCAAATTATATCACAAAGCTGATCAATTTCCGCTGCTGTGTTGATCAATGGATCACCAACTTGCAGATCGTCCTTGATCACTTCTTTGGTAATTGCTGACACCTCAGGCAGCGTGGGAAGCTGTTTTTCACCCTCTTATACTAACAAATCTCCACTTTCATGGTATCACACTTGATCATCGGTATGAATCACACCAAATTCACTATGATCGACTGAGACGGGGTGATCACGCATATCTTGATCAGGCTTATCTCTTACTCATGATCAAGTGTCAGACTCTTCACACTCGGTTCCAGATCGCACTTCTCTTGCACTTCTTGCACCTTCTGCGATCTTCCGGTTACTAATGCCACTGATGACGTGATCGAATTCGTAGGTCGTACCAAAATTCCTTGAGGAATAGGATACTCCTTTTTCTCGACCAAGTGACCTTCATCGACACTATCTTGATCGTCATGCACAGAATCGGTAGAATCTTGATCCGCGATATTCTGCCACTCCTTATAACGATTAGACCTCTCCGAAATAAATCCAGGGCGACGGGGCACGTCGTCTTTGCTCATACAGATACCTAAAATGGTATCGTCTTGTAGAATGATCGGATGATAAGCTACGTTCGTAATGCGCAAATATCGAAGAGTACCCACGCCCCTAGTCACAGTGGGGACCCAATTCGTTCCGCGAGTAATCTATAATTTCCGAGATCGTTGATCACGAATCCGAACCTCAGCAGATCGACCTACTGGAATCTGCTCATACCGATCAAGTTTCATAAAGTTTCCACTTAATCCATACAACCTTCGACGCCCTTCCAATGGGATGATCACTTCATCAGGCAAACTTAGTGCCCCGTGGGCGACGTCCAATCTAACACCAGCTAGAATCATAAAATCTATTCCCAATATAACATCTTGACCAACGAGTCTTCCCACCCATGCAAGGAAGAAATAAACCAAACAGCCCGCTAACGCCACCTTGATTCTAGTACGCCCTTCTGTGAGGTACGCACTTTCTCCGATACAAACACATTCTTGTGTTTGGTTCGTGTCGATATGGCAACCCACCTTACGAGCAAAGGTTGAGTCGATGATCGACACTTCGGCACCAGAATCAAATAACAACGTGGCACGTTCTTTATTAATTTTACCACTCGCCTTGGCTTGTTTAAACCATTTCTTGGGCGAGTGGTACTTCCAATATCCACGCGATTCAGCCGGAAGTAGATCAACTTCCATGCTTACCGAGGACCGAGAAAACCCATCAATACGGAAATTAGCCAAACGTGGTAAATCAGGCTGATCACATTCTTTCATTATCTCTTTCTTCTGCTTGATCAGCCTTCTTCTTATCCACATATGCAAAAATGCACAGACCAAAACGCTCGTCTCATACCATATTCCAACCTGGTGAGCTTCCTAGTTTAACATGTTCTCTACTTACTTGGGAAACATTTAGGCATGCTTGGTAGGGTTATACCACTGGCGAATGCGATTGTAAAATTTCTCCATAGGGCACTTGCCCGCATCATGAATTTCGCCTCATTCTCGGCAGACATACAGACAGTGATCAGTCGGGTGACCCTTCTTGCCACACTTCAGACAGGTAAGACGCTTCCAGCAACGCTAATTGTCATTCTGGATCGATCCACAATCACTGCACTTCTTTATTACCCCTTGATCAACCGCGCTTGGTTTAATTCGTTTGCCAGATCGAGGCTCACTAGGTTGATCGCGCGTCACTTATTGATCACGCATAGCATCAATCATAAAACGACGCTGATAACCATCACTTCCACTGTCATATAAACTTAATTCCTCACTCCCAGACATCGTCTTGATCGCGCGCACTGCTTTAGTATTCCGCGCTGGGGGAGATGATCGACCATCGACAAATTTCTGACGGAATCGGCTAGTGCCTACCGCCGCCTTTGGCTGGCATGACTTATTGCGCGCATAATCCCGCAACGTCTCTTCCAACTCCTTAAGATTCTCCAAACGCAAAAGTGCCAGTTGATCAGCAAATTCGCGATCAGTCAACGTGTCCAGAAAATGCTGCACATGTTCACGTAAGATCATAGGCGTACCTTCTTTGATCGGCAACTTGGCTCGAATTCCTGCCAAATTCAACCGATGAAGATACTCAATAGGAGTTTCATCAGATCGTTGCTTCGTGTAGTTATGTTGGTGAGATGCCGATTGACCACTTCCACAGTACTGAGTTTCAAACTTATACGCGAGAATTTTCCAGCTTCCACGCGTCGCTCTGCTCAACTGGCGATGCCAATTGCGCGCCGGTCTCTTAAGCAGATCACCCTTGATCAAACACTTCTCATGATCAGAGGCTGATCACGCATAAATGTTGACTTAAGACGACTAATGCAATTCCGCGCTTGATCTTCATCCACTTCTTTCCCTGAGAACTCCTTCAGATCACTGATCGCAGACATCCTGATCCTGGGAATCAACTGTTGATCAGGTACCCCAGTGTACGCCGACGCAACCGTAGCTGGTCGAGGCGGAGTGATCGGCTTACCTGGATCGAGATAATCCCGCTGGGATTGTTGATCAAGAGCGAATACACAGACTCCATTTCAACATCCTTAACCGTCGCCGATCTTCATGGGTTTGGCTGGTGATCACGGAGCGAATACACAGACTCCACCTCAACATCCTTAACCGTCACTGCTATTCTGGCTTTGGCTGGCGACTTTTCATGCGTACAACTTCAGGGGTCGCCTTGCCTCTTTCGCAGCAAAAAACCGCCCCATAGCCGCATTAAAAAACGCTTGCATCTGTGGGTCCTGTTGTGACTGATCATATTCCGCCTTGGCTGATCGCGGTTCCTTCTTCACGGCCGATAACTTGGCTTCATCCTTCTGGCAGATCGTCATCCGGGTGATCTTGGGTTCCATACTATCAGAATCACTGCTCCGGCTGCAATACTGAGTACTACCCGGGGTTGAGTATGCTTAACTGAGTAAGTTAAGAAACCTCGACTACACTTGAGAAGCATCGCCCTCGTAAGGAGCAGATTCATAGCAGGATGATTCCGTGTGTTCTGTCACGTTGTGCGACGGACCCACTTCAATTTTCAACAGAGTCCGAGAGGGTTCCACCTTAGCAGATCGACCCACTATACACACCAACAGATCAAACAACCGCTGGGTAGTGATCGCAACATCTTTAGGGTCCATATCGAACACTTCTTCAGCAATGTAGGCGCCTGTCATCAGACCAAATTGCTTGATCATGCGCGTCGGCCCTAACACCAGCTGAAGCTTGTCCTCCCATCCGTCACTGGTTGATCGACTGGTCCATTTAGCTTTCCTCTTATCGTGACCACGAGTAGGCTCGTGATCGAATCTATTAATAAGAAATTTTCCAGTTCCTTCATATAAAACGTCCTCACCAGATCGGATTCCGATGGCGCCAGACTTGATCGACTTTTGTCGCTCTCCGAACCAGGCGCCTTCATCAACGCCTTCGGTTGGTCAGACTTGTAGTACTTCACCACCGGCTTCCAACCCAGATCATCGTATCCATATGCAAAAGGCGGATCACAACGCAAGTTGTGATCCCCCGGGGCACCCGAAGGAGCCTTGGGAGGCGATCGAGGATTTCCTCCTCTATGTCATCAGGATACCTCCCCAGGTACTGATTATCAGCAATTCCTTGCTTCTTCCGAAGTGGCGACGGCGAACTGCCTTCCATCGTCACAACCACCTTTTCCTTTTCCACTTTAATCTTCATTTCTGCTTCCGCTTCCGTCTTCACGTCCACGTCAGCGCCATATTGCAGGGAATCGCGGTGATATCCCGAGCCGACCAAAGATCCCGGCACGCGCACCATTGTGATGGAGCGGCCGGCCGAATTTTGACGCTTGGACAGTCGTTCCTACAGCGCCCCGACTAACGACTAACGAAGGGGGTCCTCCGGTTGTCCTGTGACAGGCCTATGTCTTGCCCACCTTTTGTACCCGACGGTTTGGGCGTGGTTCGCTTTCCAGGGGACTGGGACGTAGATCAGTGCAATTCCGATGCAGATCGAGGTGAATTCGTAGCAGATATACAGGTGTCGAACAGGTGCAAAAAACGCAGATTCGAGGTCGCGGGGATAAACGTGGGGTCAAAGATTGCAGAGCGATGATCCATGATCGATGATCGATGATCTCAGATCGCAGATCGACCTAGTTGATCTTGTGCGGATTGACGAGATTGCAGATGATCACAGATCGACCTAGTTGATCTTGCACGAATTGGCGAGATTGCAGATCGATGATCGCAGATCGACGCTGTCAATATAGTGGTAATCAGCGAAGGGATAATTGATCACGTGGCGGAAGTCTTCACCACTTCATCGTCGAGCTTCTTAAGCCTAAATCGCTAAGGGAATACCCAATATATTTGTATTCCTAGCCTAAACTTAAGAGGGAGGGGGTATATCTGCATTTTCTATGTGCAGATCGACGGATTTTACAAAAATCCACCTAGAGTTCCCAAGGGGGTGCTTAAAGCAGCCGAACTTCTAGAGGATAGATGCAAACCAATGGGGGAAGAGGTGAGAACACTTGAATCGATCACCCTCCCAATAAAATTTTAAAAAGGGGCCGCTGACACAGCGGGCGGAGTTGAGGATGAGTTATCGGGGACTTTTCGTCTGCCGGTGGGCCAAAAAAGTGCACTTCGTGCTCCCTCCCGGGACATGGAAGGTGCGTATGCAATGAAAGGGAGGCGCGAAGTTATCACGCCGTCCCAATCGATGATCGTGTTGATCCGACGCAAAAAGAGAACTTTATTATTCCTTATATCCTAAAATCAGCCAATTACCTAATATCGACCAATCAACTCTACCCATCCTGATATGCATCATCGACCAGTCAACCTGATATATCATCCGTCTGTCGCTTACCATCATGTACCTGTACACTGCGTCTCTTCTGCTCCGGATGGCCCGTCCATGTTCAAATTAGTTGACCCCAAAATCTCCCATGCGCTTCTCCACATTTCCAGTAACCGCGTGACTCGCCAGGCAGCAGGTCCAACTGCATAACGACCTTCGATCGGGAATATTCATCATTTGTAAGACTGTAGACCGGATGATTCCCATCGCGTGTCTTTTTTGCCGAAGAGATGTCGCCCCTTCCGACATATGCATAGATGTTAAACGTAGATCGCTCGGCTCGATCCAGATTCAAACCTGGCGAGCGACCTAGTTTAACATCTTCTCCACATAAGGCGCCAACATTTCCGCATGTTTGTCTGGAACATACCACTTGTGCATCTGGTTTAAAAATCGCTCCATCTAGCACTGTCCATCTTCGTGAATTTCTCCACATGCCTTGCATCCAAACAAACAGTGATCGGTGGGGTGGCCGCGTCTTTCACACTTCTTACACGTAATGATCCGCCAGCAGCCCCGGTCACCGTGTTTGGTCGATCCGCAGTGTTTGTATTCTTGTATGTCGAATCCGGGTCTGACCTGTTGCCGTTTCTTGCCTCCGTTAGGCACGTCTTGACACTGGTCGGTCTCTTGGTGCAGACTGGGCGACGAAAATGTGATGGTACTGTTCCTCGTCTGACTCTAGGCTGGACCAACCACTGATCTCCCCTTCTGCCCGGTGCCTACATCAACCACATCGCTCTTATCGCTCGGGCCGGCCTGGTTGCAGGCCTCTTCACGGGATCATCCTGCATCTTTGATTGGTATCGGTTCGACCCGACAGCAACCTTCGTTCTCGTATTGCGGGAGTAGTGCAACATACATAGTGTCTGTTCCACTTCTCCCACGTCCTTAAGAAGCAATAAGGTCAGCTTATCGGCCAGATCCTGATCGTTCAGCGTGCTGATAAAGTGAACCACATGTTCCTGGGCAGCGAAGGTCGGTGGAACGGTCTCCTTGATCGGTATCCCGCACGCATCGCAGCCACACTTATCCGGTGGAGGTACTTGATCGGCGTTTCATCGCTCTTCTTCCTCATGTGGTGATACCTCCGAGCAGTAGAAAAGCCGGAGTGGCAGTACTACCTTTCAAACTCCATGCACAGCAAACTACAGTCAGATTGAATATCCCGACTTAACTGCTGGATCCAGTTCGCAGACGGTACCTTCATCAGATCTCGGAAGATCAGACAGCGCTCTTTGTTTGGCGTCTGATAACGGAGGAAGCCGGACTTCGTTTGGCTGAACCACGATCGGGCTTGCTTTTCATCGGCATATTTGCCCGTAAAATCCTTCAACTCAGTGCTTGCGGCCATGCAAATCCTCGGGATCGCCGTCGAATTGAAGTCAAACGCCGTCGTCGAGGCTAGGTTCGCCTTACGCGCCCTTCCTATGCCCGTACCACGGTAGTCATCGTCAATTTCGCTGGTCAACTCCATGTCGAAGTTGCTGCTACTTGCCGATCGGCGAGGGCGGGCTGGATACGATTTGCGCTTCGCCTTAAAAACCGGTCCAACACCTTCAAACACCTTGTCCGCTGATGTTACCGACTCCATATTAATGTCCGCATAAACAGCGTCGTTTTTCTGGACCGATCGGCTTGGTGCACGCGGGCGTCCGGCCTTGATTTTTGACATACCGCATCATCATGGCTTCAAACATGACTTGCATTTCTCCTTCAGTCGCGGGCGAGGTGACTGGGTCGGTCTTTGGGGGTGAAGATACCTGTGGTCGCCCCTGGGGCCTTGACTGGCATGCCGCCCCACGCTGCCGCACGTCCCTTTTTTCTTCCGTGTGACTGTTACCGTGATCCATGGTGATCCGCTCCACACCAACCTCCAACTCGGACGAGCACTTGGAGGAAGGTGGCGACCCATACAGCGATATATTGTCAGATAGTGACTGTTAGGCAAGTGATGGCACGAGGTTTATGGCTTCCAGCGCGATTGTGGGAGCTGGGCGGCGTACCCCCACCAATGGCGTCAAATGGTCATGTAGAGTGGGCAGCTTGTTTTAACTTCCACGTATCAATGTCAAACAACTTTCCAACACAATTAACGTTCTTCACCTTCATCCCAACCTCATCTAGCATCGCCAAAATTTTCTTAAACAGCTGCAGCGGTCGATCTGAGTCAATGGGTTCGGTTGTTGGGCCATGCAGACGATCAGGAATTAGGGATCTGAAAATTCTCGTGACCTCGTTTTCGCGAATGAATCTCTTCAACTCGTAGATGTAATACATCTTGGTCACTTACTTGTCATCCACAACCCCATCACCGATCGACGACTTTTCCTCCAAGTCGTCATCGTCTGAGAGCATTTTGAACCTCTGCTTGGGTTTTTTCATGGGTAATTCGGGCGGATCGGGGTAATCCGCCCCTATAGTGCTTTTCAGATCATGCAATTTTACGTCGAAATACATGGGATCAGGAACAGAATCCTGATCCCTTCCGGAACTATAGCAATACTTGCAATAGTTCCGATCGGCTCCGATCGGAGCCTTGTCGGGGAGGAAAAAACTTATTAATCTCAATCTGGTCCTCCCCCTGGACAGATCGAACATCGCCATCCTTTCCAACCAATAGAACGCAAGGCGATAAGCGTTACTTGCGTCCTCTCCAGAGCGTATCCACATCAAAACTTGTCAAATACAAACTTTGCTCAATATCGAGGTGATATCCACTGTCACCAAATGATCCGGCACGCGCACCGTTGTGGTGGAGTCCAGTTCGAAATCGAACACCGAAGTGACCGGAACTAGACCACCATCGCGCCCAGCCGACCAACTTACGGGGGGGGTACCCCGCGAACCTTCGCCTGGGTGCCGATCGGGTGACCTATAGGCACTGCAGGACGCCGAGTCCGATTTATCTTCCATCTCACATTTGTACCCATCGGTGTGGGTGGTTACACACTCGGTGGATATTCGCTTAGTGAAGACCTTGGCAGGAACTGATATGGGTGTATCGCTTCTGGGGTACTTGAACCGAAAAACGAACGAGAAGATAATCCAATGTAGTCGATCTGCAGATGGAGCGGAAATCGTCACTCCAAATGCTGTTAAAATCTGGGGCTTGACTGCACACAGCAGTGAGTAACCCAGCCAATAGAAATTCTGTGGATTGACTGCAAACAGCAGTGAGTAACCCAGATAATAGAAACTTGGGACTTGAATACAGATCGCAGTGAGTAGCCCAACCAAATCTGGGGCTTGACTGCAAATCGCAGTGAGTAACCCAGCCAATACGAAAAAGAAGAACACGTTTTAAACGTGTGGGGCTTGAGGGGTGAGTGAACGTAATGGGCGCTTCCCGTCGAGGGACTTCCGGTGGAGCTGGGTCCTGGACGGGAAAAATTGAGCAAGAGGGGACTGGTTAGGCCTCTGCTTCCGATGCCTCCTGCGGAGCGGCGACTTATGGAACCCAATGTAGTACGAACACTATATTTTATAACCAATTAAAATACAATATGTTAACTACATACAAAACCGTGTGCCTCACGTTAAATCTGCGTAACTTACACTCTATGCACACGATTGGCGCAAAACACTCCGTCCTTTTAGCTAATACGATCGCTGTGAATTGACAACTGGTACACTGGTACATGCTAGTCAAAAATTTTGAATAGCACTTCACCACAATATTTGAACTGTGGTATATTCACATCATACTTCAGGCTACATAAATTATCTCTACAAGGCCATAGTCACCATCCCAGAACTCACGAAGGAAGACCACTAAGTATTCTCAATCTCTTAACAGTAGTGTAACCACGAATAATACGTTCCTTGCATCTTCTGGAGTGTTCGATCTAATTTGCCTTCTTCCACCAGGTTCTCTGTGTAAGTTCAAAGCGTTGTCTTCACTAATAATAGTTTCTGGGTCAATAATGATTTTATCGACCTCCTGGCACCATTCTCTTTCAGCATCCGCCATGCGTGTTATCACTTGCCTTGAAGTTGACCCTTGCTTACATCCACTGCTCCACAATAACTCTCGACGTACTACTGTCACCTGACCCTTATCAAACGCGTACTTTAGATACTCTTCCTTCCTCTGAGTAACTTTTTTGTACACCTCCGCATTATTATCAATAATCGGAGTAAGATTTCTCAGGACTTCTCCGCATAACTCATCATGTCCATTCTCTGCAGCTGAAGAGGGGTCAATACCTTCCGTGGTACATTTATTCTCCTCTTCCGATGCCTCACAATCATTATTATATAAAAGCTCATCTTCAGTGGATACCAAGTCCTTCTCACCACAATTACTAGACCTGGATCACGAGCCTTCTGTCGAATCAGCCAAATTTACCATAGTGGGAATATCTGTTTTTTTCTTCTTCATCATACTCTCGAGTGCATCTACATTCCTCATCATCTAGTGTTGCTCCCAGCGTTTGTTCATTCGTAGATCCAATCTTCTTGGTCACCACTGTATAATACTCAAAATCTGAGGCTCCCACATTGGCGTCCTGCAATGCCGATCGGTCACCCGATCGGCACCCAGTCGAAGGTCCGCGGAGTACCCCCTCCGTTAGTTGGTCGGCTGGGCAAGATGGTGGTTCAGTTCTGGACACTTCGGTGTTCGATTTTGAACTGGACTCTACCACAGCAACGCGATTTATCCACATGTTCCAACAAACTTCCAGTTCTTGTTTAAACATGTATCTTTGTTTTGTATCTACCTTTCTTTTGTTATTCCACCTAATGCAACCAACTCGGGTCCGCATTCTACTCATCGCAACAAACATGGGTCCGTGATAGTAATGTACTACATCTTCTGGGGTCTTTTTTTACTATTTCTTGTGTTTTCGCTCCCTTACTACTTTCATCTTGTAAGGAATCTACATTTTAAACCTCAGTTTTGTCCTTTTCTGCTGTCTGATATGCGTAGTGCCGATTTTCCCAAGCTCGCTGTGCGTAAAACCCGTACAGTAATACGGTACAGGAAATATTATCTTCTTGCTCCCATGTAATCTCATTGGTATCTTTCCACTTGACGTAATACTTCTTCGTTCGACGTCCGACGTCCATTCCTTGTCCGTTGTTTAATTCGGCAATCCACTATACGCTCCACCTCCCATTCATCATCTCGACCAAGCTCATACCATGAATCATCTGGGAGCAGCGCCTCATCCAATTCCAAAGTATCCTCAATCTGAAGTTTTTCACGAGGCCGTCTCATCTTGTTGATATAGGGTCTCAGCCTAGCAATATATACTAGCGGGAATATCCGACTTTCAGCGGTCGGTATCACTAACCGACACACCACGTTTACCCGCTCGTCAACCACATACGGTCCATGCCACAAATGCACCAACTTTCTTTCCAACCGTGGCTTAATCAAATCATGATAAATCCAAACTAATTCTCCAGTTCGATAAGCAGTTTTTGTGGTTGACCATAATTTTGACTCGAATGCTTCGTTATGGCGTCAGACTCTTTATTTAATCACTTGTTCTTGTATAATAGCAGCCTGCGCTTGAGCTCTCATGTGCCTTGTATTTACGAGTAATCACACTCCAATGCGTCTTTTTCTGTGATATATTGATCCTTAGGTGGTACCATCGCTTCCATTGTGGTCATGGGCTTTCAACCATGTACCAAATAGAACAGAGTTTGATGATGCTGAAGATCCACTGAAGTATTCAATGCAAACTCCAATGGAGCTACATGTTCATCCCAATCTCTCTGCTCAGATCCGTTATGTAACACTTTATTGCCTTGATCACTGTCTGAACCAATATTTCTTGTTTACCGTTGTCTTGCGGTCGATATGCTAACGTAGGCCTTTTCTTCTGCTTTAGCATTCGATTAAATCTCCTGAAAGCCGAACTCATAAACCTTGTATCTCTCTCATGTATCAGCATTTCTTGTGCTCCAAAGCTCCTGTAAACTCAGACCATATAAGCCTCTGCCACATCTTGTGCTCTGGTGGTGCTCATTGGAATCAGGATCACACATCAAGAAAAAAAAACATATGAAGCACAATAACGCCTCATGTGCCATCGTAGTCTGCGGTAGAGGCAATACAAAATCCATAGCTAAGATCTGAAACGGTCTTGATGCCACAATATTTCCGCTAGTGCTCCCCTGTTATCTTGGCTTTCCTTTTGCGGTGTCACAATCCTCACAAGCTGCAACATAGTTTTCAATATGGGCATACATCCCTCTCCAATAATATTTGGACCTCAACCGAGCATAAAACTTTCCAACTCCTTGATGTACCCCGCTACCGACTTCGACATGATACGCATGTAATATATCTTTTTGTGATATGGTTGGTACCACCAATCTCGACACATATTCTCTTCTTTTATCTTGGGCTTTTGAGACATAATACAGGACACCTTTACTATCCTTCACATAAGTGAGCGCATGCCGAGATATCCTTTTATATTCGCTGGCGGAATTTATTTTATCGTCGTCTCCTTGTAAATACGTCATAACCTTGCTGCACCACTCATCATGTGTATGAGCTGTTCTAATTCGCTCAACTCTGATAGCTTGCGCATTTTGATATGGGTATTTTTCTGTTTCATCCTGAGGATCTTCAGATCTAACAATATCATCTTCTGCAGAGTATGAATAACCATTAGTGTACCCCCCTTGTCCAACATTTACATTTTCCTTGTGTTTAGGCTGTCCATTAGTTGTCTTTGCCATACTCCGAGTGAATACAAATATGTGTGGGGATGAATTACTTTCATTCTACCAGATATCGTTCTGTTCCATGACAACTTGAGCCTCGTTACTGGAATCACCACCATACTCACAGGATACTTTCTCTGTCGGTTCTTTGATACTCTCTACCCCATCCTTCTCTTGGACCTCATCTGCAGTGTCATACAGCAACTCTGACAAAAGATTAAACAGCTGCAGATCTTCTTTTCTCCGATTACTAATAATTTTCCCTTTCCGCTGCTCTTTCATGGCACACTGTGTTAAGAAATCAGCTGCTTGATTATACTTGTGTGCCACGTGGACGAGACTCACTGCTTCGAACTTCTCTACCAGTGAGCGCATTCTGCCTAACCAGACCAATAATGATGCATGATTGCAGCGTAAATCTCCATTGACTAGTCCATTAACCAGTCTATAATCCCCACACCTTTCATTCCCGGTAAGGTTATCTTGAATCCCATATTCCGCTGCCACTACAGCCCAAGTTGGTAGTTCACATACGATCATTCCAAAAGCCCCCTTTGGATCATTCTTAATCTGAACCGCACCATCAAACGATCACACATATCCAGTGCTATGGCGCTGCAGACTGAGAATTAGCTTAATGATAGGCACATCATTCAACGTTTTCAGAGGAGCAATATCTTCTAAAACTTCATTCATCTTCTCTGCATGCACTATAGACGTGGCTAATAGCGCAGGTAAACCCACAGCCTCATGATCCATTCGTATAATTTCCAACGACCATGGAGACAACAACAACGTTACTTCCCAATGAATTCCTCTGCCCGTTCAACTTTTCGATGTGAACAGCCATCGCATCGTAGATTATCTTGCATAAACCGTTATATGTTGCCCGAACAAAATGTGACTGGCATTATACAACGTCTTGAGCAACGCCAGCACCTCTTGTTCCGCCCCTGTATACCTCGTTCCAGCATCTTTAAACCCTTGCTGACGTAACGCACTGGATTTAGTATTCCATCATACTCTTGACACACTGTTGCTCCAACGCTCATGGTTTTATGTATAAAATTATACTCAATGGTTTCGATCGCTCTATGTGTCTTAACAATAGTGCATTCACCAGACGATCCTTTAGAAACGAAAATGACTTCTCAGCGTGCTTCAAATGGGTACCATCTCTTAGTTGTAGCTCTGTTAACTCATACAGGGATGCCGCTAGCGTCGCAAAATTGTCAATAAACCTTAGATAGTATATCAAACTACCGGTGAATCTTTGAACTCCTTTTAATGTCCCTGGAAACGCCATTTTGACAATAGACTCTAAATTTCGCGGGTAAGTCTTAATTTCTTCTGCGGATATGCGATGACTTAGAAACTCCACACTGTTGCTTACCAAAAGCAATATTTGACAAGCTTATTGTGATTTGTCAATACTTAAATGACTCGAGAGGATTCTTAAGCATAACGCACAAAGTTTCCCAGATTTTAGCACAAAAAGTAATATCATCAGTGTATGATCGCCTCCCAATGAAGGGTGCTCATCATTCATCACCACTTGTCCGTTATGAAACACATCTTGAGTGATGGATACGTCTGTCTTCAACACATGTGCATCTTCTTTTTTAGCGTCCATGACTTGCCTGTTGCGCAGCAATTTACACGTCATTCCCATCTGCCGTGACCGCCTTACCATTGTCCACAAAGCGTTATCCACTATACGCCGATATATCTTAGGTGCATTCTTAAGACCTTGAGGCATCCAAAGCCATTCGAAATTTCCTAAAGGACAAATAAAAGACGTGATCAACCGAGCCCTCTTTGTCATAGTTATAGCCCGATACCCGCTCGCATTATCCATTGAACACAACCATTTCACCCCTTCGAAGTTGTCCAATAAATCGTCAATTAAAGGCATGGCATACACCATCAGTATCGTTTTTCATTCACAGCTCGATAATCAAAGCACAACGGTACGTCCCTTTTATTCTTCTTGACTACTATGACGATCGGTGATGCCCAAGAAGATTCTGAGTACCGAATTAACCTTGCTTGTAATAAACCTCGTATCAATTCATAACTTCGGCAGCAGTGTAGGCGGTACTTTTCGTGATCTCTGTGCGATAGATGCATCATCTCCAGCATCCACATCTCAAACTACACCTTTATCTGGCAGTGGTAACGCATTACCAGAACTTATGAAACCATCGGCATACTCATACAATAAAGCACGTAGATTATCTTCTTGTTCTTTAGTAGAATCCCTGGCTCTCATTTGTCTGTGGTAGTCATATCTGGTGGTTCCGTTGGGCTCTTGTCCACTTCTGGAATGAGTGTTAACCGTTCCTCCATGGCTTCAGCTGACATCTCAACTCCTTAATGCAAGTAGAATTCTCTCTCCAATTTTGTTTGATCCACCTTCATTGGGTCTACTGCACCCATCACGTACACAGCGGGGGCTTATCTCCAATAGTCCTCACTGCGTTTAGATTGGTCCAGTTAATCGGTATGCTAGCACTTTCCATCACGTGTGTATGCACTTGTAGATACTCTTCTGAATTCAAATCCTCTCGTGTCATCAACGGCAATGTTTTTTTCTGGGAATTTGACAACTTTGATCCTTCATGGTCAGAATTACACCCGCTTTTACCAAAAAGTATGTACCCAGTATCGCTAATGCATGTGTGTCAATACTAGTGACCCACATCTCACAAGTGAATACCACTGACGAGCCTATGCGAACCTTTACTGTAGCCACATCTACTGCACCAATGGTGCTGTCCGTCACACCACAAAAGCTAGTTGGAGTGTCGGACATCCGAACTGCTACTTGTAACTTCCGTGCCACATTGGTATGCAAAACTGATATTTATGCACCAGAGTCTAGAATCAATGGAAATTCCAAATCATCAATGGCTCCATTTACATAAACCTGAGTTGCAGGCTGTTTTACTTCTATCGACTGCTGCCACCCTTCTCGTTCTCCCACATTTTTGTTCACCAGCGTGACACATGCTGAAGTCTCCGTTGCTCTATTACTTATCATCAACTTATCTTGTTTATTATCCTCACCGAAAGTAGCTTGGTTTTTTTATTTTTCTTGAGTTTTTTATCTTCTTGACCCTCGTCCAGAGTGAGTGATCCATTCATACAGCATGTATTATTTTTCTTGGTTTTCTTATTCATAAGGGGTGACAGCGGTGTCATTTCAACTTTACTTGACAATTCCCCCCTTTTCTCTCCACAATAGTTTCAATGCACTGTTGGGTTGGGCGTTTAACTGCTCCGCCACCTGAGCCTTAGTCAGCTCTCCGACTTCAATTTAGTGCGCATTTCTGCCATTTCTTCAATGAACTTCCGACAATAGTTCACATCATGCCCAAAGTTGTCGCAATGTTCACATTTCACTAATTTTCAGCAGTTGCTCTTTTCATTCCCCTTCCGATTACAATGTTCACATATCACTGTCTGTATTGGTGTTTGTCGTATCCCGCGCACTTCTATCTTCGTACGCCGGTCGTACCCGCTGTGCTGCATGTACTTCCCCACCTATCATTTGCACGCTAGGTTGTGGGTCCTCATACATAACATCAGCATTCTTACGTGCATCCTCCTTCTGTAAGGTCTCATAAGACGCGCTTCATGTTTAGTTAGCACCCTTTATAGCTCGTCAATAGTTGCAAAGGTGATATGATGGTACTGCATCTGTATGGTGCGATCATGAATAGTGTCATAGAACCGTTGAATATGTTCTTCCAATAGTGAGGTGTTATACACACCTCTAAAATCCATCCCTGCTCGCAACGCTGCTGCATTCAATCCATACAAATAGGTGGTGGCCATCTCATCGTGCTACTGCGTCAATTTAGAATACATAACTCGAGACGACACTTTGTCCACGCAAAACTTCTTTTGAAAAAGGGCTATCACTGCATTCCAATCATATTTTACTGAATCGGCCAGTTGTTCATACCAACATCAAGCCGTGCTTGTCAGACTATCAACGAACATTCCTAAGCGTTGATTATCATTCCAATGGGAAATGTTCGCCACACGTGAGAATCGAGTAACCCATGCCCGTTCGCTTCCTGTATCCTGTATATTTCCATTAAATGACTTAATTTCCGTGTTTTGAATGATGACAGTGACTGGTTGAATAGAAGGCGCCCACGCATTTGTACCTCCACCGGGCATACTATATCCTGAGTTAACATGATGTGATCGTGTTTTGGTATCCGGCGTACGATATGGTATACTAGTTACCCCTCTTGTGGTGTTAGGTGTGCGACTAGCCAAAAGAGATGCTGATATCTTTGTCAATTCTTCCAAACTCAAATGCCCATCTTGCATCATTTTGACCAAATTAGCCACTACAGGGTCTTGCTTGGGCACAGACGGTTGTGGCGAAAGCATACTCACATCTTCATATGGGGAAAACTCCAGTCTTTTCTTTGTCTTCGTAGCTTTCCTTGGACGCAATATGGAGCTTTAACATGCTCGTCTCTTTCACAGAGTTCTAACATACCCGGTGGTTTCGACTCCTTCACCGGTGTATGTGTGGTATCTGGTATTATATAATAAGTGGACTCAGTGCTTTCTGTCTCTTCCCGATATACCATTAGTGACTTTTCCCACTGATTAACTGCTAGTAAGAATGATACCACTAACCCAATATCTTCTGCAGTATGATCTAAAATCGCACGCGCTTTCAAACTCTTCCCGATGAATAATCTCATACCCACACTTTGGAAACAATGCTTCTAATGCGTCAACAGAGTCTGGTAAGTCTCCAAACGTACTTAGATCATCTCTCGCTCTAAAGTTGGGTGCAGCATGATTTACTTTGCGCATTTCAAATATTGAGAACCAACTACCTGAATCACCCGGTAAAATGAGCACCTGTTGCTGGTACTGTGTCATCTTTTCACAGGCCTCTGAGAATGTGTATGTCCGATTGGGGTCATCTTGAGAGTACTCCAACGTGAAAAAGATCTCTTGGCCTTTCTCTTTCGATACCAAATCCATTGTGTAGGTTTAACTTTAATGTCGACGCTAGTCCCGGGTCGCGGCACCAGTTGTCGTGAAGGAACTTAAAATTTTAGTGTTTCCACTCAAATTACAACACAAGAAGGCAATAAAGCTACCCTTCTTGCTTAACTTCCCAGGTTCTTAATACTAACGTCCGAACCACAAAGTTTACCAAACACGTTATGGACAAAATTCCAAAGAGCTCCAGGCTACCCCAACTTAACTGGACCCAGATAACTGTTGCTTTCTCTTGTATAGATGCTCCCTTAAAGACCTTCTTGTATTAGACTTGTTTTTAGTATAGGAACGGTGAAGAGGGATTACCGGAAGGTTTCAAGAGACTGTTGGGATTCAAGGGAAATTCGAATCTATTAAGTATTACCAAATCCTATATCTAAGTCAAACACTTCTTTTACTTACTACTTCTTGGTTACTTCAGCGCTGAGTCCAATACTTGACAGTTACTTCTGAAACCCTCGGTAATCCGATTAGTCGCGAGACGGCCGCCCAAGGTCGCTTCTGATTAGTTAAAATTCTTCCTTCAAAACTCCAAACCCTCACCAATCATACTTATCCTACCATAATTCAGTCAGTCGCGAGACGGCCGCCCAGGTTCGCCGCTGATTGGTCGAAAAATGTTCACTTCAAACTCCAATACTTAACAGCTTGAAATCTAAATGCTACTTCACCACACCTGCCTATGCCCATACCACCGTAGTCATCGTCAATATCGCCAGTCGATTCCATGTCGATATCGCTGCTACTCTCGATCGGCGAGAGCGGACCGGCTGTGACTTGCGCTTCGCCTTATAAACCACTCGTTTACCTTCAACCACCTTTCGCACCACCTTCCGTTAATGCGACCGACTCCATATCTACGTCCGTGTAATTTCTATCGCTTTTCCAGACCGGTCGGCTTGAGAATGAGGGCGCTGGGATGATTGGTCCTGATTTCCATGAAACGCTACATCATAGCCTAAAACATGACCTTTATGCTTCCTTGAGTTGCGGTAAAGGTGACTGGGTCCTTTTTTTTGAAGGGGGGGGGGGGTGTTGACACATGTGGCTCCTCTAGGCTCCCGAGTGGCATGTCCCCCCACGCTGTCGCACGTCCTTTTTATTTTACGTACGACTGCTGTTGAGACCCATAGTCATCCGCTCCACACCGACCTCCAACTCCGACAAGTCGTTAAAGGAAGGTGGTGACCCGTAAAGGAACTCCTATCAGACAGTAAAGGTTCTCCATGTGATGTATTAATTTGCGGGGCTTCAAGTGGAATTGTGGGAGTTGGGCGGTGTACCTTCCCCACCAACGGTACCAATAGGTTGGCATCGCTAATTTTAGCTTTCATGTGCAACCTCGAGCAACTTTCTGACACCGTCGACGTTCTGCACCTTCATCCCGACCTCCAAAAAAGCTAAAAAGCTCTTTACCAGTTCAAGCGGTCGATCCGAGACAATCTGTTTAGTAGTAGGGCCATGAAGACGATTGGGAATTAAGGGGTTTACGATCTGCATGATATCATTCTCACGAATAAATCTCTTTAATTCGTAAGTGTAATACATCATGGTCAGATCTTCGTCGTTGACCACCCCATCACCGATCGGCGAATTTTCTTCCAAGTCGTCTTCATCCGAGAGCATCGTGAGTCTCTATTTAGGCTTTTTATGGATAATTTGGGCAGATCACAATGATCCGCCCCCACAGTGTTTTCCACTTTTTTATGAATTTTACCATCGAAATGCATAGGATCAGGAACAAAGTCCTGATACTTTCTGGAACTATAGACAACTTGCTATAGTTCCGATCGGCACCAGTAGGAGCCTTAAGGGGGGGGGACTTTATTAATTTCGACCTGGCCCTCCACCTAGCCAGATCGAACATCGCTTTCCTTTTCACAGACAAGGAAAAAGGTGATAAGCGTTCCTTGCGTCCTCTCCAGAGCGTATCCACATCAAAACTTGTAAAATCCAAATTTTGCTCAATATCGAGGTGATATCCACGTTCACCAAGTGATCCGGGCACGTGCACATTTGTGGTAGAGTCGAGTTCAAATTCGAACACCGAATTTTCCCTTGTCCCGAACCCGATCACCATCGTGCCCAGCCGACCAACTTACGGGGGGACCCGCGAACCTTCCCTTGCATCCCTATCGGATGACCGATCCGTATTGCAGGACGCCTGGTCCGATTAACTTTGACGCTTCTCACCTTGTGTACCCATTGGTTTGGGTGGGTACACACTCGGTGGACCGTCGCGCGATATGGTTGTGAAGAAGTTGCAAATTTTAATAATTCCACTTAATTAACAGCACAAGAAGGTAATGAACTAATCCTTCTTGCTTAACTTCCCGGTGACTTAATACTATCGCCCGAACCAACGAATAAACCAAACACAATAGGGACACACTTCCAAAAGTAGTTCGAGGCTGGCCCCAACTTAGCTAGCTCTAAAAAGCTGCTGCCCCACTTGCTTAGGCGTTCACTCAACGACTTCTTTGTATTACACTTGGTTTTTGTATGGGAACAATGAAGAAGGTTTTTTTAGAGCCGCCAAAGATCTGTGTCGTTCAGGGGAAATTCGAATCTATCAAGTGTTACTAATTCTTACCTCAAAGTCAATCACTTCTTTCACCCACTACTTCTTGGTTACTTCAACGCTGACTTCAATACTTGACAGTTACTGCTGAGACCCTCTATAATCTGATTGATCGTACTTTACAGTTACTTAGGAGACCTCTGTAATCTCATTGATCGGATTGACCGTCGCGGGTCGCTTCTGATTGGCCGAAAATGTTCCTCCCAATTCAAATATTTAAGAACACAATCTATCGGAAGCGTAAGTCGCAGCGAGAGGCGATAGGGCGCGGGTCGTAACAAGTGAACCAGACCATTAAATGAAACCAGCAGCACCGCCAAAGAAATCCAAGACACAGGCGCAGCTTCTAAGCCCAACGGCGGGTCCAATCACGATGATAGAGGCAACGAAAAGTCGTGCAACCTCGGCTCCTCACACTATCCGGCTCAATATTCTCTTGGTTGGGGTCACTCAAGCCATAATTTTCACGTTATTCGCATGATGAAGGTTCAATACTTTTATAAGATGCTGTGTAAGCGCGAGGTGTGCCGCTTGGCACTCATGATGAAGGTTCAACACGATCTTTGTTGCTAATGTTCATTGTTTAAAGAAATCCTAGCGTAAAAGGCAAATCGTGCTAGCATGTAGAGTTTTGGCGTGGTAAAAAAACCGTAAATTTATAACAGCCGCAGATCATCATCTTCATGTCATAAAAAGAGACTCTATGTAGCTGGTGCGCAAACGAACGGTGCGGCTAGCGCACAGAGGAAGAATTTCCTTAAGCGGCAATACACCGCTACTTAGCCGATACGCCCTAATAAAGGGCTTAGCGTGAGATTACTCTCTCGCTACGGGCCAAGATTTTCCCAGTTTCCTGTTAGCGTACGCTAACGCTTTAGCTTAACGCTTCCCTAAGTAGGGACTACCTAGTAGAGGCACTACCCTGCTACAACACTCACACCACGCTCGACCTTTCCCGGTCGAACGTCTAGATGGCTAGTGTATAAAATGAAACTGATTTATATTTAATATGCAATTAGCCTAAATTAATAATCTAATGTAAACTATATGTAATACTAGGTAGAACTTACTTAATTCGTACCTAGCCGTGGCAGGCTGCCACGCATTCACCAAGGGCTCTCGCCCAGATTGGTTAGTACAACCAATAGGTCCGAACCTTTCGGACCGGTCAATACTTGACCTCAACCGTTGTGTATTTACGTACACCAACGTAGCTAAATGTAACCCCGTTACATACTCCCCATCAAGACTATTGCTACGCAATAATCGATTATAGTTGGAGACCCCACTGCCAGAACTCTGGCGTCGATGATCACCTATAGAGGTGGTGATGATTTTCACCGTGAAGAGGAGGTCCTCTACTCGGGCGATGATATCTCAGAAGAGGGGCCCTTGGGGATAGATCCCCTAAGGATGACTGCTCCGACGACGCTGAACGGCGAAGTCGGCAGCCTAATCCTTTCCCCACACGTGAGTAAAATGGGCTAACTCTCGCTCCACCATTTCCAACCTCGGGTGGCAAATACGGGTCGCCGAAGGCGACCATCACCAATGAGTTGGACGCGACTCAGGAATCTCAACTTGCCGCACAGTCACGAGAGGCTGCGTTACGCGCCCCAGACGCCCTCCACGGGTGGCATATCACTTTGACGGTCCTCGTGACCTCCAAAAAGTGGGACAAGAACGAGGTAAAGACGGGTTTAGCCTTCCATACCCCTGGCCCTGCGGCTGTACAGCCGCGTCAAATCGCACGCCGGAAACAACTCCGGGAAAGACTGCTCACGCATAAGAAGTTTACTGCCACCTCATACCGAAAGCGTCTCGGGAAACAGGCACAGGGTGCCTTTGTTGAGAATCTCCACGAGGTTCCCTTCGTTCTCCTACAAGGAGAAGATTCCGAAGAGGCAGAGCAGAAGTTCCGCGCTTGGGTGGAAGGGGAAAAACGTCTCCCTGACTTTTTAAATCTGTACAACAGCTATTCGGAACGTGACGTTCGGATAGAGAAAACATTGCGTTTGGCGTTTGCCAGAGCCAAAGCGATGGGGCAATTATCTGCCCCTTATTGCACGCGCTATGCTAGCGCCCGTTCCCTCACTGTGGTGCCGGAGCACAGTGCGAGTTCCGCATCTGCCTCCGGAGAATTCCCAACAACTGGGAGTGAAGGGGCTGACCCACCCCTTTGGTCGTTGACTCGCTGCGGTATTCTCCCGCTCGAAAGCGTCAACGACGTCTCGGCAATCCTGTCGCAGGGGAGTCTCGGACTTTCACGAACTCTGTCAGGGTGGATAACCCTTCGACTTCACGAGATATTGGGTTTTACCCCGATGATGGCGTCGCGCCATCAGACGCTCCACATGGTAATTTGGAATACCCTCTGTATCGAGAATTGGAGGAGGAGGTCGCGCAATTGCGACATGAGTTTCGCGAGCGCTGTGATCGACACAGCCATTGCATCCATGACATCCAGTAGGGACTCCGCGATGAGAGGGATGCGATTGAACGCTTCGAGAAGTGGCTTGACTCTCTCGAGTCGACCTTTGCGGAGCTTCGTGCGCGCATTTTGGCCCTTTCGGAGTTATTCCGCCCTTCCGTGTCTTACGGCTCTTATGGCTACCCGCCTTTCCATCCACCTCCAAGAGGGGACCCGCCTCTGGGTTCTGGTATGTCTTAAGCATACCTACGTAAAAGGTTGGATGCGTACGCATCGCCTTCGGAATATCCAAGGTATACGCCAGGACCTTTCGGGCTAGCACCTTAAAAGGCCCCACAAACCTGGGGCGCAGTTTGTTCCGTAACACGTTTAAAACTGCATGGTTAGGAAGATTCTTAGCGTTTAATAAAACAATTTCTCCTACTTTATACGCCTTTCTGTTACGCTGACCCTTGCGGTCGGTCTGTTCTTTTTGCTTGTCTTGGCTTTTCGCCATGGCATCGCAAACGTGTCGTAAGACACTAAGGCGCGTCGATAAAAACTTATCGATGTGCTTTCGCACAGATACAGGGCTGACATCGGGGAATCCTCCCCCCTCAAGCCCTGGGCCACACACACGCGGCGTCAACGGAACCCTCGGATTCACTAATCCGTTTACGTAAAACGGGGTAAACCCCGTACATGCATGAGCCGAATTGATTGTTTATGGCGAATTCGGCCATAGGAAGCATATCACTCCAACTCGTTGGAGAATCCGGACATAAACTCCGGAGAATATCCTCTACAACGCGATTAACGCGTTCCGTTTGTCGTCCGTCCGCGGATGATCCGCAGTGGACCTGAGGAGCTTGGTGCCTAGCACCTTAAACAACGCCCCCCAAAACTGTCCCGTAAAACGGGGATCTCGATCCGATACAAGGGAATCCGGTAGACCATGCTGTCGAAAGACACGGTCTAGGAACACTTTCGCTTTTCCTTGTCCATCTATGGACTCTGGAACCGCCGCCAGGTGATCCATCTTGCTCAAACGGTATACTAAGACCAAAATGCCGGTGTTACCGGCCTTATTCTTCGGAAAACCGACGATAAAATCCATACTGATGGATTTACAACACTCCGTAGGAACGGATATGCTCGCCAAAGGCGCAGCTGAACTTGCAGAGGGTTTAACCCTCTGACACGTATCACAGGCGCGAATATACGCACCGACCCACTTATACATTTTTGACCACCAATACAGAGCGCTTAAAGCGCTGTAGGTTTTATCCCGACCTAAATGACCCCCGGTAGGGGCGTCATGTGCCTCAAAGAGGACTCTATTTTTCTGTTCCTCATCATGAGGAACTACCACCCGCGGAGTTTCCTCCGCGCTCGTGCTATAATATAGCAAACCGTCACAGTACCTGTAACGGTGTAAACGAGCTTTAGCTCGACTTGACAGGGTTGGCTCAGACGAGCCAAGTCACTTGTCACCCAGTGCGCTGATAAGCGCCGTACATTGTGGGTATTTCTCATACGCCTGGAGTATGAAATCTACCACAGACGAGGTGATGAATGTTTCGTGAGCGAGCTCGTAATCGGGACGACGCGACAACGCGTCTGCAAGTACATTCTTTTTACCAGGTTTGTACTTTACCTCAAAGTTGTACTCCGCAAAGAAGGAGAGCCAACGGGCCATCCGTTGGGAGAGATGAGGCGACTTCGTCGCTGTCCATAAGGACGCGTGGTCTGTATAAACCACGAACGACTTTGAGCCGAGTAGGGGAACCCTAAATTTGACAAGAGCATACTTCATTGAAAGTATCTCCTTGTCATGAACGGGATAATTCCGTTCCGCAGCTTTAATCTGCCTCGACTCAAACGCAATCACGCGTTCCCTTCCTGCATCGTCTGCTTGTAACAAAAGCACATCCGATTGCGAAATAGGAGGCGTCTCAGACGACACTAAATGGTTTACCAGAATCTGGGACAGCAAGAACGGGAGCTTTCAACAAGCTCCCCTTTACCGCTTCAAAAGCGTTTTGGTGTTTGGTTTCCCAACACCAATCAACATCCTTCTTAAGAAGGTCAGTTAATGGCTTCGCCATCTCAGCGTAGTTCTCGCTGTACTTGTGGAGTAATTGGCTAATCCAAGCCACTTCCGTAAATCTCTAAGATTTACAGGCGAAGGCCACTCCACAATGGCTTTCACCTTCGCGGGATCCGCCCGCACTCCATCCTTACCGATGATGCATCCGAGGAAAGGAATTTTCCTCAGCACCAAAAAAATACATTTGGAAGCGTTTGCATATAACTTATGCTCTCACATACATTCTATCACAGCTCGAAGGTGTATAAGGTGCGTCTGAACATCAGACGAGTCGCCTTCCGCGCGACTATGAACGAATATATCGTCGAAGTACGTCTGAGCGTACTTTCTATGAGGGCGGAAGAGTTGAGTCACCAAGCGATTAAAAGTCGCTGGTGCATTTGAAAGCCCATGTGGCATAACAAGCCACTCCAACAGCATGCCACTAGGCCTGCTGACCGCTGTATGAATATCGGATGCTCGCATGAGCACCTCATAGTACCCGTCCACCTGATCTAAGGCGCTGTAAACAGTACAGCCCGCCATATTGTTCTGGAGGACATCCTTCCGAGGAATTGGAGTTTGCATTGGTACAGTAGCTGCATTCAGCTTATTGTACGCATGCACAATGCGCCACTTTCCGTTCGGTTTACGAACACAAAAAGAGGGAGATGTGTGGGGAGACTTACTCTCCGTACCATCCCTGCCTCTTGTTTCCCCTTGAAGAATGCGTCAATGACGTCGCATCGCTCCTTGGGGAGGGTCCACTGCCTAGTGACGCAGTATTTGATTCCAGGAACCAAATCAATTTCATGTCGGACTCCCCGATCCGGTGGTAACCCCATCGGAGGGTTGTCACTAATGACATCTCCAAATTCCTTTAGCAAAGAATGGTAGGGGTTTTCAGGATCCGCGAGGATCTTGAGACCGCTTCGGGCATTCAATGCCGGTTTGGTTTGCACCAAAACTGACTCGTCCATCGTGGATGAGGAGTTCAACTCCTCTTAGGGAACGCAACACGACGACCACGTCGATTTCTCCTGCTCTCAAAGCAGTCTCAAACTCGTTGAAGGACATCTCCTCCAACGACAACAGTTCGCCTACACCATACAACCGTTCCAGGCCTACGCCTTCTGTGACAACACGTGTCACAATATTCAGCATCCGATAGGACTGCTGACTACTGGCCGCGGGACTGATCCCAGGACCCAGATGGGGGTAGTCAATTGCCCCATCTATTGGAAGCGCATCGCGCCTATCCACAGAGGTAATTACCTCTACCACCGGTGACTCGCCAGTCTCACCTAATACGGCGTAGTCGGAATAATTCCCGACGTGCGAAAGAGACGAACTACGGGTCTCTTCGGTTGGAAGCGCCTTACGCTTAACCACAGGGGTCTCTACCCCTACCACTGGTGTCGCCTCAGAGGAATCCACCTCTGCCAATGGCGACTCACCAGTCTCGCCTATAATGGCGTGGTCGGAATCATTTCCGACGTGCAAAAGAGACGAACTACGTGTCTCTTTGCTTGGAAGCGCCTCGCGCTTAACCACAGGGGTCTCTACCCCTACCACTAGAGTCGGCTCAGAGGAATCCACCTCTGCCAATGGCGACTCACCAGTCTCACCGTTAACGGCGTGGGTATTAACCGCCGAATCCCCCTCGTCAAAGAACACTTCCTTGACCTCATTGGGACTGATCATATCAGACATCCTAATCTCTGTCATCTCTCGCCAGAATAGCTTTTGCTATCGAGCAAAGTGAGTCCATGACTCGTCAATGCTTCACCTGATCGCGGGTGCGTTGAGCCAATGGACTTAGACTTTCAGTCTATCCATGGCTCGTGGCGTTCCATCCACTTCATTCCCAGAATGAGGTCATACATCGAGTCCAAATCCAGGACTAGGCAACTTTCTAAGCTGTCGAAGTCTGCAAACTTCAGCTAAAGGTCATCTAGACCTTGTGTACAGAAACATGTACACCCGTCGCTAGACGGACCGTGACAAAGTCACGAGAATGTGCCTCTAGTGCCTCGGAATACAGCCGACTCTTCTCCATAGAAGCCCGTCTGACATAATTGTCAGACGCTCCAGAGTCTATCAAGACTCTCCAAGGCTTATCAAAGCCTTTCACGTCCGCAAGGACGACCAGAAAACCTGGTTGGTACACCAACTCGGTGCTCGAAAGCACCGTTTCCTTTGGGACTTTGTGCTGTCGTACCCTACCCTGGGGTTTAACAGCGCTGAGGGATCCCCCAGTAGGGCGCCCCACACCTCCTGGGAGCCGTCCTTTCCCGACGGCTGGGGCGAGGACCTTTTCCCCCCCCTTGTCCCCTTATAGCGAGTGTCTCGCTGGGATTTTTCGGACATCTGTTCCGCAGATGATCCGTGCTTACACACAGGAAGCATCTCAGCGGCCTATGCCGCTGCAACATTGCAAGGAGCTCCGACTCGAAGCTCTGCGAAGTAGAGTCAGAGTGACTCTTAGCGGGAGGTTTCTCCTCCGCTTCGACCTGACTCAGGTCCATGGGTTCGGGACCCACCTTAGAAGAACAAAATTTCCTCTCGATGTTAATCGTCATCTTAAACGCCTCCCCCAGGGATTGGGGTCGGCATCGGAATAGATCCGAACGTGCTGGCCCTTCTCTCAGGCCTCCCATGAACACGGGAATGGTCACATCGTCCGAGTACGCTTTCGCGTACATCCCTTCCAACAGGGTCTTCAGTTATTGGATATAAATCTCCAGGTCCCTAGTGCCCTGAAGGCACCTCAAAAACGCCAGCTGATTCTGGAAAAACCAGATCCGGCGTGGCATACAAGTCCATCCATAATCTTTTGCTTAAGGACTCTCCAGTTTGGGGACACGTTCGTGACCGAATCCGGACACGTAAACGCCCATGCACGGGCTTTACTCGTAAGATGGTCAGTGAAAGTCCCACTTGCAAGTGATCCTCGATCATATTCGCTGTGTCGAAAGCCGTTTTGACCTCGCGAAGCCACACATAAGTTTATCACCTTTTTCACCAGTGAATTCCTTTATCTCAAAAGACAACGGAGGGCGCTGCCCTCATCGCCATTGAGGCGAATTTTCGTGGAAGCCACTCCACGTCTACGGGGGTGCGCCCTCCGTTGTCCTTTGAGACAAATGAATTCACTGGTGAAAAAGGTGATAAACTTTATGTGTGGCTTCGCGAGGTCGAAACGGCCTTCTCCACAGCGAATATGATCGAGGATCACCTGCAAGTAGGACTTGCACTGACCCATCTTACGGGTAAAGCCCGTGCATGGGCGTTTACGTGTCCCGATTTGGTCACGAACGTGTTCCCGACCTGGGAAGTCCTTAAGCGAAATCTTATGGACATGTACGACCTGCCTGATCTGTTTCTCCAAAATCAGCTTGCTTTTTTGAGGTGCCGTCGGGGCACTAGGGACTTGTAGACATTCATCCAAGAACTGAATCCACTGTTGGCAGGGATGTACGCGGAAGTGTATTCGGAAGATGTGTCCATTCCCTTGTTCATGGGAGGCCTGAAAGAAGGGCCAGCACGTTCGATCTATTCCGATGCCAACCCTAATCCCTGGGGGGGGCGTTTACGATGGCTTTTAACGCCGAAAGTAACTGTGGTAAAGCGTACCATAAAATGGGTTCGTAATTATGGGTATAATTGTGGACACCACTATGGGTGCGGGTGTGGTAAAATGTACCACAAATATTGTCGGTACAATAGTCGGTACAACAGGTGGTACGATAGTGGGCACCACAGCTGGTACCACAGTTGGTACATCAGTCAGTACAACTGTGAACACAACGGTGGCGGACATGGACGGGGCGTGGACGGGACATATGAGACGATGCGACAACTGGCCTGTTACCTAAAGGTAACTTGACGGTAAGCGAAGAAATCAGGTCGAATGGTCGACAACATGAGTAGGAAAATGTAGTTCGGATTGGATGATATTAGGTTTTTGGATATTAGGATATAAGCAGTAATACAGTTCTCTTTTTGCGTCCAACTGCCCAGGACAACCAGGGACGGCACCTTTACGCCTCCCCCTATTACTACGCATCTCTAAGTCCCGGGAGGGAGCACCTAGTACATTTTTGGCCCACCGGCAGGCGTAGAGTGTCAAGAACTCGCCCGCGACTCCGCCCGCTGTGCCAGCGGTAGGTTTTTAATTTTTTTTTGTTGTTTGGTTTTGGGAACGTGATCGAGTAGTGCGCTCTTACCTCTTCCCCATTGGTACACGTTTGGCCCCTGGGTAGTTCGGATGCTTTAAGCGCCCCACGGGAAATACTAGGCGGATTTTTAGTGTAAAACGTCGATCAGCCCGTAGCTGATCGACCCTCCTCTTAATTTAAGCGTAGAATACATAGTATATTGGGTATTCTATTAGCTTATTAAGTTTAAGAGGCTCGGCGACCAGGTGTTGAAGACTTCCTCTGCCTGATCAAGTACCCCTTCGCCGATCGCCACCAAGATCGACGATCTACAACCTGCGAACTGCGATCAAATGTTCGCAACTCGCGCCAACACGTGGGGAATCTATTTGATCGATCGTGATCAAGCCTGATAGTACCTGATCAGCACATCGGTCGATTCGTTACGAATTACCCAATCTTGCATCAAGGAATTACATTGTGACATCCCCGCCACCTGGAGAGCGACCCACTCCCAAGCCGTCGGATACACAAGATGAGCAAGACACAAGACCAGTCCCACGAGACAACCGGAGGGCCCCCTTCGTCAGCCGGCAGTCCGGGCGACGTGGTAACGCCTGATCAACCTAAAAAACTATGATCAGACGCCCACCACAATGGTACGTGTGCCCAGATCTTTGGGCAACGAAGGATATCACCGCGATTCCACGCAAGATGGCGCTGATGTGGACGTGAAAACGGAAGCAGAATTAAAGATTAAAGTGGAAAAGGAGGAGGTGGTTGTGACGACGGAAGACAGTTCGCCGTCGTCATGTCTGAAGAAGAGAGGAAATGCTGATCATCAGGACCTGGGGGTATCCTGATGAGATAAAGGAGGAGAAGAAGCCTCAACCACCTCCCGAGGCTCCTTCGGGAGCCCCTGCGGATTATAACGCAAGTTATGATCCGCCAATTACATATGTATATGATGATTTGGATTGAAAGCCGGTGGTGAAATACTACGACCCGGACCTACCGAAGGCGTTGCTGTGGGCGCAGGGTTCGGAGAGCGATGAAAGTCGATCAAGTATGCCACCATCAGAATCTGATTTGGCAAGGACGTTTTATATGAAGGAACTGAAAAATCTCATATTGATGGATTCAATCATGAACCTCTTCGGAGTCGCGATCAATGGAAAGCTGAACTGGCCGGTCAATCAACCAATGACGGACGGAAAGGACAAGATTTAGCTGGAATTAGGGCTAACACGCCTTATTAAGCAAATTGGTTTGACTACAGGCTCCTACAATGCTGAAGAAGTGTTCGATCTCAACCCCGAAGACGTTGCGACCACTACCGAGCAGTTGTTCGATCTATTGGTACCTATAGTGGGTCGATCTGCTAAGGCGGAACCACTCTCGTACTACGCTGACAATCGAAGCGGGTCCGTCGATCAACGTGGCAGAGCATACGGGATCATCCTGTTACGAATCTGCTCCTTCGGAGGGCGATATCTCTGAAGGGAGTCGAGCATTGCTAATAGCGTGGATCCCAAGATTACCTGAATGACGGTCTACCAGAAAGATGAATCCAAGTTATCAATTGTCAAGAAGAAACCTCAATCAGTCAAGGCAGACGATGATCAATCATGGCAGGGCCCAGAGCTTCAAACATTTTTCGATAAGGCCATGAAGCAGTTTTTGGCTGAGGAAAGAGGCAAGTTGACACCTGGAGTTGTTTACACGAAAAGTCACCAGCCAGAGCCAGGAGATCTGCGGCAGCCAAGGATGTCGATATGGAGTCTGTGCATTCGCGTCGTGATCATCAGTCGAAGCCTGGAAGATCGACGTCGGTTAAGGATGTTGACATGGAATCTGTATATTCGTTCCATGATCGACAATCCCGGCGTGACTATATCGATTCAGACGAGCCGATCACTCTACCTCGACAATCCACAGTTGCATCAGCGTACACTGGAATGTCCGACCAACAGCCAATTCATAGGATGCCGATGTCCGCGATTAGAGGTCTGAAGGAATTTTCAGGGAAAGAAGGAGATGAAGATCAAGCGCGGAATTGGATTAGTCGCCTTAAGTCAGCATTTATGCCTTACCAATCCTCCGACCAAGAAAAGTGTTTAATTATGGGTGATTTGCTTAAAGTACCGGCGCGCAATTGGCATCAGCAGCTGAGCAGATCCACTCGTGCAAAGTGGAAAAGTCTTGTCGATGAGCTCGAAATTCAGTACTGTGGAAGGAGCCAGTGGGTCTCTGCCAATACTACTACATGAAGCAGCGGTCTGACGATAACCCTATTGAGTACCTTCACCGGTTGAATGTGGCGGGGATGCGAGCCAACTTGCCGATCAAGGACGGATCGTCTACGATTTTACGTGAACATATGCAGCATTTCCTTGACACATTGATTAATCGCGAATTCGCGGATCAGCTGGCACTTCTGCGTTTGGATAACGTTATGGATTTGGAAGAGACGTTGCGGGCTTATGCACGCAATAAGTCGTGGCAGACAAAGGCGGAGGTAGGCACCAGCCGATTCCGTCAGAAATTCGGCGATGATCGGTCACCTGCCCCGGCGCGGAAGCCTAAAGCAGTGCGCGCGATCAAGATGATGTCTGGAAGTGAAGAATCAAGCTCCGATGACAGTGGAAGTGACGGTGACAACGTCGTTATATGATTGCTGCTATCCGCGATCAACCGGTAACGCACGGTCCAGATATTGAGCCTCGACATGGTAAACAAAGCGGATCGAGTGCCGTTGACCAAGGGGCGATGAAGAAATGCAGTCATTGTGGATAAATTAAGCACGACAATTTGCGTTGTTGGAAACGCCTGACCTGTCTGAAGTGTGGCAAGAAGGGGAACCCGACGGATCACTGCTTGAACGTCTGCCGTGCGTGCGGCTAAATTCATGACGCTAGCAAGTGCCCTATGGAGGAATTCTACAATCGTATTCGACGTGGTACAAACATACCAAGCATGCAGGAATATTGCCGAAGGAAGCCGAAGACATGTTAAACTAGGACGCTCGCCAGGTTGGAAGCTGGTACGAGACGAGCGTTCTGGTGTGTGTATTTTTGCTTATGTGAATAAGAAGCGGGTTGATCAAGCAGAAGAAAAAGATAATGAAAAATGTGATCAGCCTGATTTACCACGTTTGGATAATTTCCGTATTGATGAGTTTTATCGGTCCCCGGTGATCATAGAAGTTGATTTGCTTCTGGGTGAATCACGTGGATATTGGAAGTACCACTTTCCCAAGAAATAGTTTAAACAAGCCAAGGCGAGTAGCAAAATCAATAACGAACGTGCCACGTTATTATTCGATTCTGGTGCCGAAGTGTCGATCGTCAACTCAACCTTTGCTCGTAAGGTGGGTTGTCAGATCGACACGAGCCATATACAAGAATGGTTTGGTATCGGAGAAAGTGCTTACCTCACAGAAGGACGCTCTAAGATTAAAGTGACATTAGAGGGTTCTTTGGTCTATTATTTTCATGAATGGGTGGGAAAGCTCGTTGGTCAAGATGTTATAGTGGGTATGGATTTTTATGATCCCAGATGGTGTCAGATTGGACATCGCCCACGGCGCACTAAGTCTGCCTGATGAAGTAATCATCTCATTAGAAGGCCTCCGACAGCTGTATGGATCGAGTGGAAATTATATGAAGCTTGGTCAGTACGAGCAGATCCCAGTAGGTGGATCTGCTGAGGTTCGGATTCGTGATCAGCGATCTCGGATTATGGATTACTCACGGAAAAGATTGGGTCCCCACTGTGACTAGGGGTGTGGATAATTTGCGATATCTGTGTATTAAGAATGTTGCCCATCATCCGATCATCCTACATGACGATATGATTTTAGGTATTTAAATTAATAAGGATGATGTGCCCCGTCGCCCTTGGTTCATTTTGGTGGGCTCTAATCGCTAAAAGGAGTGGCAGAATCTCGCGTATCAAGCTTCTACCGATTCAGTGCATGACGATCAAGAAAGCGTCGACCAAGGTCCTTTGGTCGAGAAAAAGGAGTACCCATTTCCTCAGGGAATTTTAGTACGGCCTGCGGACTCGACCACGGCATCTGTAGCATTAGTAACCGGAAGACCGCATAAGGTACAAGAAGCGCAAGAAAAGTGCGACCAGGAGCCGAGTGTAAAATTTCCGACCCTTGGTCACGAGGTAGAACGACCTGTTGTAAGAGATGAGCCTGCCCAACATACGCGCGAACATCCCATTTCAACTGATTCCGGTGAATTCGGTGTGATTCCCATCGATGACCAAGTGTGCTACCCACGAGGGCGGAGATTTGTTCGTGGAAGATCTGGAGAAACAGCTTGCCACTCTGCCTGGAGTGTCCGCGAGTACCGAAGAAGTGACCAAGGATGATTTGCAAGTCGGAGATCCATTGATCAACACGGCGGAGGAAATTGACCAACTTCGTGATATAATTTTGGCGAAGAAACATCTGTTGATAGGGAAAGGAAACGCGCTTCCTCCTTATGCACGCGGTGTTGTTTGCGATATTGACGTAGGAAATGCGCGCCAGATCGCTCAAAAGTGTCGGAAGGTCACTCCACAATTTTGCGAGAAGTTATCAGCCTGAATTAAGGGGCTATTGGCCACGAAGATTATCCAGCCGTCTACGCCACCCTGGGCATCACCTATAGTGATTATTGTAAAGAAGAATGGGGTTGATATTCGGTTATGTATCGACCTTCGCGCGGTGAATCAACTCACGCGTTTGATGGTATACCCTATGCCTCTGATCTCTGATTTTCTGGAGGATTTGGATAAAACGTTGTGGTTTTGCTGTTTGGATATTGCGAGTGGTTTTTGGGTCGTGTCTATGACCGACAGAGCATGTCAGATTTCGGCGTTTGTTACTCCGTTTGGATTGTTTGAGTGGAATCGGATGCCCTTTGGATTGAAGAATGCTCCGCAAATTTATCAGCGGTTGATAGACAATGCATTGTACGGGTATCTCAAGGTTAAAGACAGTGTCGATGAATCGGCTGATGTGTTCACTATGGGAGAGCCTGATCAGTCGCCGGGCCCGTCTGTGCTGCAGCGGCGATAATATATCGATGATACTTTGATCCCGGCACCTACATAGACAACCCTGTGTGACAAGGTGCGAAACCGGTTGGAGAAGTACGATCAGTGGAACTTGTCGATCAGCGTGGTTAAATAGTATTGGGGGCGAAGTGAAGTGCCTTATTTGGGACATAACGTCTCTAGCCGTGGTCTGGAAACAAATCCGAAGAATTTGGATGATCTGATTGATTTGCCTTTTCCTGGCACTTTGCGCGCTATGCAATCGTTTTTGGGGAGCCTGAGTTATTACCGTCGATTTATTGAGGACTTTGCGATCTATGCCGCTGTGCTCTATGAATTAAGAGAGATAGATTATCAATAGTTAAAGAGCCGGGCATTGATCAACGAGAGTACGGTATATGAAGACGATCGATTAACCAGGTCGCGAGTGGCATTCAGCATGATGAAAGCGAAGATTGCGTCAGCCCCAACTCTGCACCATTTCGACCAAGCAAAGACGCCGGTGATTGTGGTGTATGTCAGTAAGTGGGCGGTGTCTGCCGCGTTGGTGCAAGAGCATAACCAAGTATATTGCCCCGTCGCATTTTCTAGCCGGACACTGAAGAGCGGTGATCTGAATTACATCCCCGTTGAAAAGGAAGTGTTGGCCTTTCTGAGAATTCTAGACGTCTACTTTACGATGCTGGTCGGAAAGGCGATCGTTGTCCTGTCACGTTGAACTGGTTATTGACACCCAACGGTCTAGACGGACGATTGGGCAGATGGACTGCAATCTTGTCACAGTGGGACTTGGAGATCAAGAAATAAGTGCATGGAGAAGAGGAGGTACTAGGGGCGTTAGCTGCAAGTATCACTCCTCGCACCAAAATTGATGAAGCCCTGATAGCGATCGCACCGTAAAAGCAATTACGGCAGGCGATTGAAGTACCACCTCCCACGGTGGAGAAAGGTGAAGATCTCTACGTGATCAGTTTTGATGGATCTGCAAATTTCAAGCGATGTGTTGGTGCTTTTGGTGCTATCGTGTGGAAATTGCCAGAGTGGAAGATCATGATCGCGGTGCTGATCATGCTACCAACATCACGGTGAATGAAGAAGAGTACCATGGGTGGATCTGTTGGCGCGATATCCCAAAAGAAGGGTGATCGTATGTGGAGACTCGAATTTGGTGATCAGGCAAATGCGCGGTGAAATAGAGTGTAAAGATCCGCGGTTGCAAGTATTTCAACAGCGTGCGCTTAAACTCTTCTCGAATGGACTGATCATGATCTAGTGCACGTCAAGGTAGAGTGAAATAAGAGCGCCGATCACATCACCACCACTGCATGCGGGAGGGAGCACGATGTGAGACTGATGAGGAAAACAGCTGGAAGAATTGGTCGATCTTAACAGATTGCCTGAGGTTATTACTTAAAAGGAAGATCCCACTGTCCCGCAAGTGCTGGTGACGACGCGATCACGTAACTCTCGTCAAACGCAATCGTCAACGTGGCCCAAAGTATCCATAAAAGGGATAAGGGCGGAACGTTTTAAAAAGCCGCAAGACGAAGAAAAGTGGATCTGTGATTTGCGATGTTACTTGAATGGTAACGTGTCACCAACTGAGCGAAGACGAGGTGAAAGAGTGCGCGAAAATTGCCGATTGTTATGATGTCGATGAACAAGGGTTGTTGATCTACTGCCGGAAATATCGCTAAAGGAAAAGCCAGCTGTGATCAAGATGATCGAGATGGACGACGCTCCTTGATTAAGCTGGTCGTACCTGAAACCCTACATGCGGATGTCCTCCATCATTATCATGCGAGTTTGGAAGAAGGACACCAGGGAATAGGGCGAACATATCAGCGGATCAGACGTTAATTTCATTGGCGTGGTCTATTTCGCAGCGTGCAAAAATTGTTGGACAATGCGTGGATTGCGAGACGGTAAAGAGTCAACCTACGATCAAAGGGATGTCGCCTGGAAACATTGAGGCTACGTACCAGTTCCAATCGATAGCCATGATCATATCCCGTCGCTACCTCGTTCGGCTGATGGGCATACGGAATTGCTGATATGGACTGATCTGTTCACGGGTATGGTGATCGCGAAATCTGGATCGTCTCGTACAGCTCAGAAGGTCGCTGAAAATTACGAAGAGCGTGTATTTCGTCGATTTGGAGCTAGTGAGCTGATTAGACATGACCGAGAACCCGGTTTTATGTCCGAGGTATTTCGTGCGCTCAACAAGATCGTGGGACAACGACAGAGTGTCACTATGGCATACCGTCCACAGGCGAACGGCAAAGCGGAGAGAACGGTGCAGAGGATTACACGAGCGATTAAGATGTATGTATCTGACGTCAGTCAGAAGGATTGGATATCGTATGCAGAACGATTGGTATTTGCACTAAATTCAACTCCTGATCGGATCCGTGGGAATACACCATTTTACTTGGCATATGGGTGGGATCCACGGTCAACGCTGGAATCAACGCTGCAACTTGGTGGAATTCGGCGCAAAGATCGTGATGCTCGTCGGTGGAGATATAGGCTGCAGAAATACTACCGTTACACCCGTGATCAAGTGATAACTCGATTGCACCAAGCAGTAGCAGGCCGAGCTGAAAAGCATAATGATTAAGTGACACCGCACAAGATCGAAGCTGGATCGAGGGTTTGGTTATAACTCGATCGAGTGAAAGAAGGGCTCGCGAAGAAACTGGCGCATATGTGGCATGGACCCTTCAGAGTTGATGAGGTGATCGGTGATCATGCTGTAAGATTAATTACGGCCGACACCGACTATCACATATTTCCAGTGGTACACCTATCCAAGATAAAATTGGTTAAAGAATTCCCAGATCGACCTACTGCTGTGCTAGCAGCTGGTGTAGAAGATCGTTTTGATTTCGATGAAGCTTTACTACCCGAAGCCAGCTGGAAAAGGACACTAGAGCCTGACGAATTTGAATTTGATCGCATCACCGATGTCCGATCTGGTAGAAAGACTAGCCATGGTAGAACGTTACGCGAGTATCAAGTTTACAGGAAGGGTTACGATGAGCCGTCATGGGTAGACGAGGCAGATCTGAATTGGGATGCTCTGATAAAGGATTTCGAAAGGAAGATGATTAACAGACATCGGTTCGACGTGATGCAAATAGATGAAGAGTCCAAATAACGCATGATCGACGATTAGACTTTTGAAATTGTGACTGACGAACCCTCGATTAGAGTAAATCGATTGATGAAATCACGATTAATGGAGAAGTGATGATTGACTTGAAGTGGTGAATGTAGGATAGATATTGCGTGATATGGTAATGGAGCAACGGCAGATGAGCCGATGGAAGATCGATCTATGTATATTCATGAAAAGTGACGAAGCAACAGTTGGAAGTGGTATCATCAAGAATGTTTATTAATTGAGAAATAAGTGATCAGTCAGCTAGCCTGATACATAAAGCTTACGTCGAAGGCGAGGGATGTCATGGCCAGGATGATCATCAGGGGAAAGACGATACTGGATCCGCCAAGGTCCCTCGGCGTCAACTTCACGAAGCGCATCCTGCAAGGTCCGAGGTGGTGGATCGGATAGGTACCCTGGGTACCATGATCCATCATCGGCTGGAGAATACTTCAAGGGGCGGTTCCGGGCGCAGTGTAAGATTGTCGGGTCCAGGAAAATGTCAAGATCACATACTCTTTCTATCATGCCCTGCAACACGAACTCCACCAGCTTCTTCCACAATGCTCCGGCACGACTCCTACGCTGACTTCGACCCTCGTAATAATCATGGAAGAAGGTGTCTCGCTATATGAGGTCACGATCTATCGGGAGATGATGAGTCGACTCCCAGATGGATTGTGCGTGATGATCCAGGAATGCCTGGTACCTCGCTTCGAAGTCAGCAATCCAGCCGACCGAGCGGAAAGAGATGGGTGGCAGCATCCGTTTGCAGAACTCCCAGGGGCGTCGCGCATACAGTAACTCCACTTCAGACCGGGGGGTCAGGTGACTACACCACGATCAGTCGCAGGGGAGTCTATAGAACTGGAAACAACCATCCCACGGGGCGTGTCAGGTAATAGCAGGTCATGAGTGCCGAGATGTTATTTAGATCGAAGCCGTTAAGCTGATCTGGGATCCACGGCAAGATTTCCGCATCGTGCGCACCATCAGGCACCAAGATCAGCGATCTGGATGCAACCGTGCGAGGGAAGAGAAACCCAGCAGAGTCTTGATCGAGCGAATTATTACTCTCGATCTCGCTGATTGCAGCGCTTGACAAATTCTGCGTGCTGACCGATGGAGACGTATCCAAATCGCCTTGATCATCATCCGGATGATCGGGACTGGAAAGATCATGCCCCATAACTTGGTCTGGCGGAATGTGAGAAGCTCTATATGGACGATCATCATCCGACGATCCATTCTCCTCTGGAATAGGAGGAACTCGACGTTGCCGCTTAGACTGAGGAGTAGATCGTGATCGCCGAGCGCGTTTCTGGAGCGAAGAAGTTGGCCGAATAAAGGATTTTTTTGGTGAATTGCCCTGAAGATCAGCAGACGCTCTTGCGACCTGATCAGGATCTGCACAACGGGCGCCTGCACTCGGGTCGATCTGCATGTGTAACGCCGTACCAGCCAAAACGGATTGGACGTACGCATGTTGCTTACTCAATCACGTAGCTTCGTCCTGAGCGCGTTGCAACCCGTCGCACAGTTCGTCGCGATCTGCTGATACTGACTGAAGATCACCTAACGGAGAAGTTTGGTGACTAAGGCGCCGTGCCGTCGAAATCTCCGCCTGCAACTTGGAATTCTGGGCACGTAGCTTCTCCAGCTCAGCATTGCTGATCGATACTTCATCGAGGCGTGCAGATAGCTCTTCAACATTGGTTGTATTGGCGACGAACTCTTTCATCTTGACAATATTAGCTTCATTGTCCTCCCGGATGCGATCTCGCTGGTCTTTGCGCTTGCTTGCTTTGGATGCGAGCTTGATTACCCTCTCGGTCAAGAGCTTATTCTTCGAGAAGACATTATCGCGCTCTAGCTTTATCATGCCCAAGCGTTGGCGGAGTGATCGATCGTTGCTCGATCTTGGAGTGCCGGCGCCCGTGCGATCTTGATATTGGCCTCGCGGAGCTCTTCCTCAAGGCGCGAGATCTCCTGAGCTTGATGATCGATGTTCTCCGCTTGGACTGATATATGATAACGATCTCGATCATGACCACTCTCCAGATCGCGGATCCCCGTGTTGCTCTGATATGGTTCCCTCGGCGGTCTTCAGTCTGGTCCGGAGCTCATTGACAGTCGCAAGGATTTGATCGCGCAAAGGCGCAGATTTTTCACAGAATCACCTGATCTGCTGCTCACGATCAGCTAGTTTCCTGGCAAGTCGTGCTTTTGACCTCCGGAGCATCGTAACAGAGTCTTCGAGCACCGACAGCGAGTTGCTTAGCGTGTCGAACTCCTCTTGTTGCGCGCAGCCTTGGTTGATAATCGAGATCAGCTCATCGGCCTTTAATCAATCAAGGGATGAGTTGGCATCCATGATCGACTTCATTATCAACTTGTCGAAATTGTGGAAATGGATGATCACGACGATCAGATCGATGAGTACCTGATCGATGGGTGGCAACGGCATGATCGATGATGACCTGATCGATGGGTGTCAACGACATGATCGATGACGACCCGATGGGAGAAAGGGATGATCGATGGGTGGTAACTACATGATCGATCCACGCCCCAACCGCTGTACGGATGGGACGAGGCTCAAGGGCGGTTGTGGAGAAGCACATGGGAGATTTTGGGTCAACTATTTTGAGCATGGACGGTCCATCCGGAGCAGAAGCGACGCAGTGTACAGGTACATGATGGTAAGCGACAGACGGATGATATATCAGGTTGACTGGTCGATGATGCATATCAGGATGGGTAGAGTTGATTGGTCGATATTAGGTAATTGGCTGATTTTAGGATATAAGGAATAATAAAGTTCTCTTTTTGCGTCGGATCAACACGATCATCGATTGGGACGGCGTGATAACTTCGCGCCTCCCTTTCATTGCATACGCACCTTCCACGTCCCGGGAGGGAGCACGAAGTGCACTTTTTTGGCCCACCGGCAGACGAAAAGTCCCCGATAACTCATCCTCAACTCCGCCCGCTGTGTCAGCGGCGCCTTTTTAAAACTTTATTGGGAGGGTGATCGATCCAAGTGTTCTCACCTCTTCCCCCATTGGTTTGCATCTATCCTCTAGAAGTTTGGCTGCTTTAAGCACCCCCTTGGGAAATCTAGGTTGATTTTTGTAAAATCCGTCGATCTGCACATAGAAAATGCAGATATACCCCCTCCCTCTTAAGTTTAGGCTAGGAATATAAATATATTGGGCATTTCCTTAGCGATATAGGCTTAAGAGGCTCGACGAATAAGTGGTGAAGACTTCCGCCACGTGATCAAGTACCCCTTCGCTGATTACCACTATATCGACAGCGTCTATCTGCGATCATCGATCTGCAATCTCGCCAATTCGTGCAAGATCAACTAGGTCGATCTGCGATCTGCAATCTGCGATCATACGCAATCTTGCCAATTCGCACAAGATCAACTGAGACGATCAGCGATCATCAATTTGCGATCTTCTACCCCCCATGTTAAACCCCGGTATTGTCGTGAAGGAGTTGAAAATTATGATAAATCCACTTAATCAACAACACAAAGAGGTAATAAGCTAGTCCTCCTTTCTTTACTTCCCGGGTACTTAATACTTCCGCCCGAGCCAATCAATCAATCAAACACACTTGAGACACACTTCCAAAGGCATTTCAGGGCTGCTCCCAACACTAGCGCGCTTCAAACAGCTGCTGCTCCACTTGCTAGGGCGTGCACTCAACGGCTTCCTTGTATTACACTTGGTTTTTGTATTGGGTCAAAAAAGAATGTTTTCACGGCCGCCAGAGATCTGCTCACTTCAAGGGAAATTTCGTTCTATTAAGTGTTACTAACTCCTACATCAAAGTCAATCACTTTTTTCACCCACTACTTTTTTGTTTACTTCAGCGCTGACTTCAATACGTGGCAGTTACCACTGAGTCCCTCTGTAACATGATTGATCATCCTTGACATTTACTTCAGAAACCCTCTGTAATCTGATTGAGCGAGGTGGCCGTCGCATGTCACTCCTGATTGGTCAAAAATTCCAATTATATCTCCACATTCATACCAATCATAAATCAATTAGCCGCGAGGTGGCCGTCGCGAGGTGGCCGTCGCATGTCACTCCTGATTGGTCAAAAACTCCAATTATATCACCACATTCATACCAATCATAAATCAATTAGCCTCGGGTGGCCGTCGCGAGGTGGCCGTCGCATGTCGCGAGGTGGCCATCGCAGGTCGCCTCTGATTGGCCGAAAATATTTTTTCCAAAATGGAATAAAACCACTTGAGAACAATCGAGAATGCCCAATTAACCAACTTGGGCGGCCGAGGGCGCATAATTTCCGGGAGCTTCCCACCAGAATCAGACCTGCCGCTATGCTTATAAGGTGCGCCTGTGTCTTGGCTTTCTGTAGTGGTGATGACAGTTTATTTTCGTGATCTGGTTTGTCTGCTACAGCCCGCGCCCTAGCGCCCCTAGCCACGGAGTATTAAATATAGCTGAGGACGCATGACTTGTCGTTGGCTTTGCCACCATAAATGAACACGTTGTTATGCTTGTAAGTTGATCCAATGTCTTGACCTTCTTTGATTATGCTAATGGTTTGTTTGCATAGTCTGGTGAACTTATTACTTCATGCGCCCTAGCGCCCTAGCCTTCACTGCCGTGATGCTAAAACCAACAAGACTGTTATGAGACACCGTGTGGATGCAAGACACACTACTTAAAGACGGACGCATCTTTCGCATTGTTCATAAGATGAAGTCACAACACAATCTTTGTTGTTGATGTTCAATGTTTGCAGACACCATATCAAGTCAAGGCAACATTGTGCTAGCATGTAGAGTTTTGGCATAGCAAAAATTATACCGTGAATTGATAACTACCACAGATCATCTTCTATATGTTGTAAATAAAGATTCCACTTCACCACAGGATATCGAATCTGCTATTTTCCGCCAGATCGACTCTTCTCAATCCGCTACGAATTCACCTGATCTACATCGGAATTGCACTGATCTACGTCCCATTCACCTAGAGAGCGACCTACGCCCAAACCGTCGGGTACACAAGGGGATCAAGACATAGGCCTGTCACAGGACAACCGGAGGACCATCTTTTTTAGTCGGTAGTCTGGTCACTGTGGGAACGACTGTTCAAGCATCAAATTTGGCCAGCCGCTCCATGGCATAAATATCACGCTCCCGATAAATTGTTCAAACGGCGAAATCCTACGGGAATATCAACAATGTGAAGGCGACGATCTTTTTTGACTCTGGTGCAGAAGTCTCAATTATCGACTCCGTCTTTTCTTGTAAGGTTCGATGTCAGATCGACTATGCACAGAGAAAATAATGCGTCGGAATTGGTGAAAATTCCTACATCACCGAAGGAAAGACGCGTGTGAAGATCACTCTATCTGGTTCATTGGTTTATTTCTTTAGCGCTTGGGTCGGTAAGCTGACCGGTCAAGACGCGCTCCTTGGTATTGAGTTTATAGTACCTGCAGGCATACGCCTCGATCTGTCGCATGGAGTACTTACGCCTCCGGACGAAGTCCAGATCTAACTGGCTGGTCGACGCCCCTTACATGGATCACGCACCGATCTGGTAAGGTGGAACCAAGATATTACCATTCCTGTGGGTCGATCGGCAGATATCTCGGTGGAGAAAGACTACCGGACAAGGAAGTTATGGGTGACCAGGGGCGATCACTGGGTACCGACGTTTGTGGAAGGTTGAAGACGAAGCGATTACATACGAGTTACTAACATCGGTAACAAACCGCTGATGTTAGGCAACGGTACGATCGTCTGTATGTGTCTGGCCGAAGAAAAAAGTTCCGAGTAAGATGGGATTTATTTCGATCGGATCAAGACTATATATTGAGTGTCAAAGCTTTGCGTGTAAAGCCACCACCGATCGGGTGGGCGATAACAAGTCAGCCGAAGAATACCCCTCACCTTGGACGGAAAGGCCGGGTTACGTAGCGACCAAGATTTGCCGAATGTTTTCAGCGCAGTCACCCGATACAGTGGGCTCACAAGCAGATGTGCCGAGAGTCGTTAATGCAGTCATATCACAATGTCGGGTGACAGTGGAACCGACGGCAGATGGGGACGATCGCAGTATCGTTGAAGACGGGTATGATGATAAGTCGGTACCACAGGAGGACAGCCCGTCGACGAGGATCAGCATTGCCCGTTTTACAGGGGCGGACAAAGTGAATTCGCCTCACCGGATGACCTGGTGTATATGCACGGGGGCGGAGAAGATGCGTTGAAAGATCGGGTAGCCATATTGCTACCCCACCTGAAGTGTCAGACGATCCGCTTAAAATGACAATGGACAATCCGCAAGCAGGTGATCAAGTCGCCGACACCCCCCTCTCAGACCGATAATCTCAAGGAATTAATATGGGAGATGAAATACTGGCTGATCGGGAAGGGTGCTGCCGATATCGACAGAGGTGTTGTCAAGCCGACCGCCCATTTGGATGTCAGATCGTCCCAGAAGACGTGTCGTGGTCGAACGCTCCGGGAATATTCGATCCACTTGAAGGATAGCGAAAATCAATTTGGATCGTTGAATACCATCTGGATTATGGCGCTCTGGTTAAGAAGTCCAATCGAAATCGAATGAATCGGAATTGTTATGGAGCGACGCAGAGTTACGAAATGGAAAATCAAGACTTTCAATCGCGCCGATCGGCAGTACCGATTGGCGTCAATATTCGTGATGTTTCATTGTGATTACGACTACGGGTATGTGACGAACGGTGATGAGCTGGTAATATTTAGATGGTAGCAAAGTTGCTTGACGATGTGGATATTTTCGATGATGACGTTAACTATTCTCACGTGTGATATAGTTGGATGTAGCAAGTATGACCTTGATTAATGAGATTAAAGGCTACGACAGATGGGACAATCGGGTAATCGAAAAAAAGAAATTTTATTAATGATGAATACGCGAATCATTGCCCGATTGGCGCCTATAATGTCAAAGCTCGCGATCACCCCATAGCCGACTGACAATCATGGCTGTGTGATCTGCGATCTTGTGGCGAAATTGGTTACGCCAAGGCTGCTCCCTGTCAAGATGGGCCAAAGCGTCCATCAAGCTGTCGATTATGGTGTCGCAGTGGTAGACGGGGTACCAAGATCCGTCTCGATCAGATCCCCGGCTTTCTCCACGCGACCCCGGGCCATATGGAGGACAACTGGGTATAGGAAGATGTCGATGTTGCATTACCTTGACCTAATGCCCTCCAATATGAACTGACAGATGGACAGCCAGGCTTCACCCCCCTAACTCCGACGCTTTTTTCGCTGTTTTACCGTGGCTAGATCTTTGTCCAGTTTCACTTGTCCAGCGGGAAGCACCAGGTAGTGGGTTGATTCCCAGATCGCTTGGCAGTGGATGCTATGATATTGCCCGAGACGACCCAATAACGAGGTGATTCACGGTGTCGGTTTTAACATGGCGTCCAGGTCGGGGCCATGCAAAACTTTCCACGGCTTGACGTCATACAGACGGTCGATCTTCGATCCGGTGATAAGATCGAGTTGCCACTCGATTGCACCTGGGTGACTAACCGCCAGTGGGAAAATCCAGTAGTACGGACGTGTAAAAGTGCGGACCAGCTGTTGCTTGATCGGAACAGATTACCGCAGCAGATCGATCTGCCCCGGAGACTAAGGCTTGTCGGCAGCCATACCCGAAGGAGGAAGAGACACGTCAACCTTCAATGCCCCCAACGATGCATGACGATATAGACCAGAAGTGCCGGGCAGAAGAGTTGGCTTGGGTGCCTCACCAGCCGGCTTCGATGGTTCTTTGACGCTGTCACCCTTCGGGTGCACCACTTGGTCTGCTCCTGGAGTTGACACTTCAACTGCGGTAGTAGATCGACGACGCTGGGTGGATCGGGACCGCGATAGATCAGAAGCAAGCTCAGCTGAATCCGTCGATCCACCCTCAGAGTCCACACCAAGCGAAGCTAATGCCGACTTGGATCGGGCAGTAGATGGGGCCAAGGGCGCTTGACTTTTGGTGGCTTGAATCGACTTGGCTGAATCCGCTGTTGCGTGCAGAAGCTTTACTGGTGTCTTAGCTTTCTTCCGCTGTGCCGCTGGCTTTTCCTCGTAGTCTGGATCAGCCGCTAGGTCCCGCGCCCTTGCGCCTCTCGCCACGCCCTTGCATTTCTTGCTGTGCGTGCAAATTTTGGGGGGCAGAATTTCAGCCAATGAACGGCGAGATTTTCCGCCGGAATTTTGTTTGGAAACAACGCTAGCAGAATGCGCCCGTGGGTCCGCGAGGCCGCTCGATGCTACTCCGAAAGGAATAGGGCCAGCGACTAGCGAACCGGACAGACACGTAGACAGCTCATCGCGGCACTGGTGGAAGAAACCCCATAGTCGATTCGAATCTTGGGTCCAAGTGCCGAGTCGATCTTGGAGGGAATCAGTTCTCTCGGAGTGATCGTCGATCGTGAGCTTTAACTCGGTGATCTGCCGATCCAACTCGCGCTTTTGGGAGTATAAGACTGATCGGTCGGTCTGATTCTCCGAGCTCTGTCGAACGACCACTGCGAGCTGCTCTTGAAGATGCGATCGGTTGATCTTGAAACGACGCATGTCGTGACGAGTGCCGATTCGCCCTTCTAACAACGGTTGAACTAGATCGAAGTGGTCTTGCACCTGCCGAACAGCATCAACAAGTGTTTGCACGGTTGGAAAGATGTTGATCGGTAGTGGATCTACATGCAGAAGGAAGTGACGATCGATCTAAAGTGGAGTTAACGGTGGATTGACGTACCTGGTCAGTTTTGTTGCGTAGCCGAGGCCTTTTGCGTTTATTATCGGCCATCAAGTCTGAGCGATCAGCTTGTATGGCGTCGATCAGCTTGGAGAACCGTTCTGTGTCCCGACGCATTTTCTGGAACGCGGTGTTGGTCACGATATGCTTTTCGCGCTCAGATCTCAACTCCTCTCGAATCGCATCGATTCTTTTTTGGGACTGATCGACCTCGACTCGGTGTCCATCTTGTTCGCTGACAATTTGAGTGTTGCCCGAGTCGTCGTAGTGGTCAGATCGGTCAGAAGTTGGAATGTGCAGAGAGTGCGGGCACCGATCGCCTACGAAGACAAATGTTATAGAAAATGAGGCGATCGGAGATCAAGTGGATTTACCTGGTACATTGGACTCAGAGGAATGCATGGAATTGGAAGACTGTTTGTGAGATCGGGCCGCTACCGTTGTGCGGATGCGACCAGACTCAGGGGAGGCTGTGTTGAAGTGTTATTGAAAATTATTGACCAGTTTGTACCAGTGTACCAGTTGTCAAGGCGGATCGATCGGGTTGGATAAAAAGATGGAGTGTTTTGGGCCAATCGTGTGCTTGGAGTGTTTTGTACGCAGATTTAAGGTAAGGAACGCGGTTTACATATAGTTTACATATTGGATTTTAATTGGTTATTAAATATAGTTTTCGTATTACATTGGGTTGCATAAGTCGCCGCTCCGCAGGAGTCATTGGGAGCATAGGGTTAGCACGGTACCCTCTTGCTCATTAATCCTGGCCAGGACTGAGCTCTACCAGAAGTCCCACGACGAGAAGCACCAATTACGTTCACTCACCCCTCAAGCCCCACACGTTTGGACGTGTTCTTCTTTTTCGTATTGACTGGGTTACTCACTGCAATCTGCAGTCAAGTCCCAAGAATATATTGGCTGGGTTACTCACTGCTTTTGCAGTCAATCCCCATAACTTCTATTGGCTGAATTACTCACTGCTGCGTGCATTCAAGTGACAGATTTTACCCGCATTTGGAGTGACTATTTCCGCTCCATCTGCGGATCGACTACATTGGATTATCTTTTCGTTCGTTTTTCGGTTCAAGTACCCCAGAAGTGGTACACCCATATCAGTACCTGCCAAGGTCTTCACTAAGCGAATATCCACCGAGTGTGTAGCCACCCAAACCAATGGGTAGACAAGGTAGACGCAAGACAAATAGGACTCGGCTTCCTGCATTGCCGATGGGTCACCCAATCAGCAACCAGGCGAAGGCTCGCGGGGTACCCCCCCCAGTAAGTTGGTCGGCTGGGCGCGATGGTGATCTAGTTCCATACATTTCGGTGTTCGATTTCGAACTAGACTCCACCACAACACCCCCTCCCTTTTATGTCCAAAGGCGGCATATATGAATAAGTATTGGGGGCTGATAGGGCTACACGCCCCAAGTTGATAGGGCCACACACCCCTTATCTAATTGGTAGTTAATGTTATTGATTGGTCACAAACTTCTTAAGCCATAAAATGCAATGAATGTCGGTTGTGTGGGCCGATCAACCCCCATTTTTGAAGCCCAAAACTTATCCATATTTGCCGCATTTGGACATATAAGGGAGGGGTGTGTGGCACGATCAATTCCGAATATAAATTTGGGTGTGCAAAAAGCATTGCCCATATTTTAAGTTCATATAGGGAGAGCTTTATAAAAGGGAGGTGTGTGTGACCGGAGCAAACGGTGTGTGTGACGGGCACGCCTATTGGCACATACTTTGCCTATTGTCACATACGTTCTGCCTATTTCCACATACAATTTTATATCAGATATGATTTCTGAAATAGCTTTTTCATTAAAAGTATTGTAAAGGTACAAAATAATCCAGACAAATCAACAGTCCGGCATGACTGACGCAGAACGTACGTGGCAATAGGCAAAGCGTATGTGGCAATAGGCGTGCCCTATTTCCTCGCAAGAAACTGGACGTGACATATCGAGGCATTGGTGCTGGTATACTTGCGGGTTTGCACCTGAGAGAGCACTAACGCTTGGAGTTGGAAAAATCACAAACCGATGGGAACTACAGTCACCCTCTCGATTTGGTAACAACATCATACGCTGGTGAATCAAACGTGATGATTTAACGTT
>CM047591.1:11570347-11597015 GCA_026184515.1 Peronosclerospora sorghi | reverse complement strand
ATTGTTCTTGGCTATGATGTCAGTGATCGACGTAGGTTTGATAGTACGTGTCGACGATGTATTTTATTGCTGTTTTGTCTGAATGAAGGTACTAATGGAAAATTAATGGTACAGAGGTTGGCTATTGGATATATCACATTCGTCAGTATTCGTCCCCGACGCAAATGCCAGCCATGCTGCTCGTAGGCAACAAGATTGATTTACCAAATCCTGTCGTAACGCTGGAAGAAGGTGAAGCAGCGGCAAGTCAGTATCGGTGCCGATTTATTGGTACGTTGAGTTGTGGTTGTCGTAATGGTTCGTTGAACTCAAGTGTTCTATTCGTTGGTGTTGTAGAAACCAGTGCAAAGACGTCGGAGAAACGAACGGAGCGCTCAAAACCATTGCGCGCAACGCGTTCATGATCAGCGTGAATCGTGAGTGTTTTTTGTCTTTCCTTGCAATCGTTTCGGTTGACTCACGTCATACTCGTTTTGGGTAGCTGCACTCACACAAAAGATGTTGATGGATTGGAAAAGGCGTTGGTGGGCCGGATCCAGAAAGAAAACTGCGTCATTCAGTAGCGGTGGTGACATTTACAATATGATATTTGTAACGGGGTTACATTCGGGCTACATTTAGTGTTGGTGTACATGATTACACCACGGTTGAGGTCAGTATTGACCGGTTTGAAAGGTTCTGAACCTTTGGTTATTTTAACCAATCAGGGCAGGGCCCTTGGTGCGGTGGTGTGTCAGCCATCCACGTGTCAGTACACAGATGTGTACACTACATTCTAGCTAGGTACGAATTAGGAATATTCTACTTAGTATTACATATAGTTTATATTAGTTTAAATTAATTTAGGCTAATTACATATTAAATATATTCAGTTTACATTTCACTCTATCTTGCGGACGTGCGACCTCGACCGGTCGCGCGCGCAGTGAGTGTCGTAGGTAAGAGGGAGACCTCCCTTTACTTACATCCCGTAAAGGGAATACAGCCGTTAAGGCTAAGTAGTAAACCAACCCGGGAATCTTGGCCCCGAGTAGGAGAGCTCTCCTACTAAGCCCTTTACAAGGGCGTATCGGCTAAGTAGCGGTAGATACCGCTTTAAGGAATAGTTTTCCTCTGTACACTAGTCGCACCGTGCGTATACGCACCGGCTACAATATTTATCATCTTTTCCCTCCTCCATCTTCTTCTCTTCCAATTATTCTTCCGTTAGTTGTTCTCCTCTGCGCACGGACGAGGGCACGGGTCGATTGTCCACCGATAGCTGGATTGGGAACATGATGTAGGGTTTATGAAATTTCATGTGGGGTCGTTTTTAACGTTTACCTCTTAAACTACTTTGTGCTTCTAAGCAATTTTTTTTAGGTTTTTCTTGAGCATGTTACCAGTTACTCACCGTAAACATCTACACTTTAGTAGCGAGCTATATGCCCTGTATATATACGCCTGAGATAAATCAAGACACCAAACACGCTTCGTCGTTCAGCACATCACCATGGAATCATCGCGGACATCCTGGATAATCGCGTACCAGCGCAAATTTTCATGATACTGAGATTACAAATTAGACTGATAAAGTGTATGCGCCTTTCGCAAATCGAACACTCCAAAAAATGATTGCAAAAATCACGAAAAAAACTAAAATGCCAAAAAAATATAAATTCAAAAAGAATACTTATTAGATTTTAAAATTGTATGTGGCAAAAGGCAGAACGTATGGGGCAAATATGCAAAGAGTATGTGGCAATGGGTTCCCGTGTGTGACTGCAGGCTGAGTTCAAGAAGTCTATATTAGTGTTAATATGACTAAACTTCTATCTTCCTACGTCGTCTAATGTACAAATTTGTACTTACAAACGTAATGCTACCGTGAGTGGGCTGCTTTTTACCCTTTCACACGTATCAGCGAGATTGCTGTAAGCTTCGTCTCTGACAGTAAAGGCGGAGCGGAAAACAGCTACAGGGAGCGTACAGTGAACAGCGATGTGTTGGCACGAATAAATTTACCCATCGAGCAGGATCTTCGGAGCTGGGCCAGTACCAGTTGGAGCGATGCTCGTTGCCTTTTATTGTACACCCTGCGTATGCACGCACGCAAGTGTGCACTAAAAATAGTGTATACGATCCGTAGTGCAGGTTCCAAAGGAAGAGGCTGAAGATGACGAAACAAAGCATCATTGCGCACTGTCCACAATAGGTGGAGCGTGATAGAACGTGTAATTTGCCACATATCACTCACCACGACAACATGATCGAACCAATCGGGTATAACCGCCGGATAACGGCCAAGATCGATTCCGAGCCACGTTGGCGTGGATTGGAAGAAGCTTGACCAGTCTCGAAACAGGACAGCCCATAACTTAGCTGGTAGAATGCAGTCGAAAAAAAGATGTCGCTCTGTTTCCACCGTGCTGCACCCATTTCGCACACAACAAATGATGTTTGGATACGCCTCGCGAAGAAATGAGAAACGCGAGCGCACTGGCAGTAGACGGAAGCAAGTATGAAGTGCAGATCTTCCTAGGTTGGAAGCAACAGCCGGCGAAGACATTGCGATCGAGCCATAAAATCTTGAATCTCGGTCATCGTGGATCTCGAGTCATGCAGCTGGATTGGGTGAGGCTTTGTGGGCGTTGGTGCCCTCCATACAAGTAGAAGGAACTGATGTCGGGGAACAGAGGGACCAGCGCATACGCGCTCTCCGACCCGTACGCCAACGTATGGCGCATTGGGGCACAGCCATGTCACACCATGAGGCGGGACTGGTGCATTGGAACATAAGTCCCAAAGCCTTTTGAAGACTTGTGTAGCTTCTTGGTGTAAGTGTTTGAGCCACTTGTACTGCTTGTACGCGGGGATCGACATGAGCCTATAGTCAATATGGCTTCGTGCAAACACTTCAACATCAGGCCATTCACCAGCAGCATTCAAGAAGTCTACAAGACACCGAAGTTTGAAGGTCGTTGCAGTGTGCTGGCCGCGTTGAGGCTCTGCAACCATGCACATACTACGTCTTATTGTTTCCCAGCTGTTGAATCGGGTAGCAATATCAAATTGAAAATAGGCGTCAGCGTGAAACCATATCGGTTGATTTAGCGCGTAGCCGAGACGAGCAAGGGGGGAAAGATCTCGCCAGGTGACTTTTCACTTAATCACATACCATAGCCGCCAGACCTGACGCCCCCACTGGGACAGTACCACTTAAGCAAGGCGCCGTGACGCATGGGACTAACCGTGAGAAAGGCAAGAGGTTTCCAGGGACCCCATGTTGGCAGAACGAGCGACAATAGCATGACTCCCGGCGTGGTCTAGTTACGCTGGGTTGAGGTTGACACGGAAATGAATTGAAGAAGCACGTTTAGTTTTTGACGCTTGAGTGACGCTTCGATGCTGGGTATAGATAAACCACCCTCGGAGCGAGACTGGTACAAGAACTCCTTGGGAATCAGCAGGATGTGTTTGGCATTGCGTTCATAGCGGCGAGCAAGCTCAAAGTGGTTAAGTGTGGACTTCCATCGCTTGACGATACATTGCGAGATAGTCACATGCACTGTGAAGTGGCACAACCGAGAGTTAACCATCGTTGAGGCAATCATCAGGCGTCCTCGCAATGTGCGGGCACGGCGGAACCATTGAAAAAAGCCTTCATAAAATCGACGGTCCAAGAACTCCACAATGGCGTCTTCGACGGGATATTGACCAAATAGAATACCCAAGAACTTAACCGACTGACCTCGTTGAAGTACTCGTACGCCAGGAACGAAGGTAGGTGGGTCGGCTCTCCGGTTAAGTTGCATAAGCACGCATTTCAAAAGGTTGATCTTGGCCCCGGATCCATCGCAGTACAGTTGAACCAGTTCAAGCTGTGCCTGGATACCAGATAACGAGCTGGAGAACAACGTCGAATCATCAGCAAAGAAAACACTAGTTGCAGTGTGGTCCTTGGTGATGCAGACTCCATGTTCTTCATGTTGACGTAGTAGGTTCCCCAAGGGTTCAATGACCATGAGGAGCAGTAGTGCTGAGAGTGGATCGCCTTGTTTGACTCCTTGCGTTGGAAAGATAGCTTGTTGTACTTGACCATTGGGCAACAGGTGTGCCTGTGGGTGAGTGTAAAGCAGCTTAACCCAGTCGGAAAAGGCGCCACTACAGCCCATTCGGTCGAGTACTTGGAACATAAAATTCCACTTGACTCGGTCATACGCTTTCTCAAAGTCAAGAAACATGGCGAAAGCTTCCTCGTCGATTGCAGTCATGAGGTCTTGCTTGTCAGCCATGAACCGCACGTGGTGGTCGATTGACCGCCCTTTGACAAAAGCCTTTTGATCCGGATGTATAAGCTTGGGGAGAAAAAGCTGGAGGCGGTAGGTCAACAATTTTGACAACGCCTTCACGTCGACGCCTATGAGCGAGATAGGATGAAAATTGCCGGGATCGTCACGCGGGGATTTCTTGTGTAACATGCACACAGCTGACTTGCGTTGTGAAGGGAGAAGCTCTCCGCGTAGCAGTGGTAGTTGAACACTATTCTCAGGCATTCGCCAAAGATGTCGGGATCGACCTGGTAAAAGCCAGAGGTGAGTCCGTCCATTCCAGGCGCAGATATGGCCTTCATGTGTTTAAGGTGGTCGGTTAGGTCGGCTCCAAAGATTGGAGCGTTTAACAAATCTTGCTCGTCACAAGTTTACCGCTTATCGATCGTTTGTAGATACTTTTGTTGACTGTCAAAATTAGCTTGTGGTGGTGGTCCAGCGAGACCCGCAAAGTCACCCATGATACCACCCCAATGGGTTAGAAAGTGCGCTGATATGTCTGATGGGTTTCGAGAGATTTCGCCATCTGAAGTTCGAACTTCCTCGATAATAATTCGCCTAAGTGAAGGGTCAAGTGGACGGAAGAAGTACCTAGAGGAAGCCTCGGAATTCTGTACTTGAAAGTCGAACGCTGCGTCTTGGTTTAAGCAACGCGATCGGCTCACACAACCGCGGTACGCGTTCAAAGAGGCATTAAAACTGTCTTTGAGAAGAGGTGTCCCGCTCGACACGATATCGTCTAGCTTCTTGGTTCAATGTAGATTGTGAGGCTGTAATGGCGTCAGTATGTTGACCGCGCAGCTTGCGATTTAGGGCCTGTAGTTGTCGCCGCATAGATTTCTTCTACTGTTCCCACACTTTTCCGGGGTTGGAAGCTTGTTGAAGGTCTTTGAGTACTTGCTGGGCTTTTCCACGGACGGCCTTGACCACATCAGGATACTCAAGTAAATATTGTGGGAAGCGCCAGTAGCCGTATCCATGTGGCTGAGACATAGAACGTAAGGTCACAGGAAGTGCCAAGTGGTCACCAGAAACCTTGGGCTCGAAATATTTTGAGTCGCCGTATAGCGCGGCACAGAATTCTTCCGAAAGCAGAGCGTAGACAAGTCTGTTAAGTCGTGGCTGGGGACCGGTGAATACACGTTCATCATGGTGGTGGATACGCCAGGCATCAACAACACCTAGTTGGCCGAGCCAACTCATGCATGCACTGTGACATCGGCGTACAAGCAAGTGTGGCTGAGACGAGTCAATACAGGGGTTGAGAGGAGTGTTTAAGTCTCCGAGGACTATGTGTGTCGCATCTTCTTCAAAGATATCAACGGAGAGATGGCTGAAAAACACTTCTTTTTTGTGGTCGTCCACTGGTGAGTATACGTTGTGAATGTACACGGGAGCACCGGTGACCACCAAATGAACGACTAGGTATCTTCCCGGGACAGTCGGCTCCCGAAGCTCCTCGGCCGTATCGAAACCTGGAAAGTCATGGCGGAGTACGGTGAGCACTCCTCCGGATCGGTGTGTCGTTTGAGAAGCACTGACCGCCCCAGGGTCACTGACGAACAGTCAGCGCTTGAAGCGGGCTTGAAGGTTAAACTTGAAAGTGTCAAGGTGGTAACAATCACGAAATTTAGTTTCATGAACGCAAGAGAGACTGTGCTTGACCAGCAAGTGCTCAGCAATTAGGTGCCCGTTCTTTTTGATCCCATTGGTGTTAACAGTCAGTAGACTGACGTCTTTCCACGAAACCTCGGACATTTTGGCACGTGAAATCACCTTAGCAACTTAGTGCAAGCGGTCCGGCTATAAGCACAGACTACCGTCGGTTTTCTTAACCTGGAGGACTTCAGCATTTTCTGGAAAGTAATGGCCACAGTCACGAAGGTACTCCAGGTCGTCAAGCATATCTCCTTGCCACTGGACTTGTTTCCAGGTCTTGAAACAAAGTGTTACTACATTAGAGCGAAGTAGGGCTAACATCATGTTGGGGTGAAGAAGACGTCGGTTGTGCGCTGGGATCCAGGGCACTGACCATCCCGTCAGATGCTGAAGCCAATAGTACTTCTCGAAGATATGAGGTGCTGTGCACATCAACATCAACTCAAATAGATACAGCGCTCTGGTGGCACGCAAGGTAACCTCTGTGTCTGAGTTGGCCAACCAGTGGGCAACGCATCGAAACACACCTTCCCTTGTCTTAGTCACTTTATTGCCCAGATATTTGGTCCACTTGCGGGCAAATTTATGTGTGACAGAAGGGTCTGTCGCACTCAAGATGTGGTTGAGCATGTGAAGTTGGGCCAGTTCCGTGACGTTGGGGCTCAGCTCACTCATCTTACGCAAAAGTACAGCGTTGAAAGCCATGGGATCCTTAACGGAGCCGACGTAAGTCAGCGTGTCAGGGTTGTTTGCCGTCTGGAGCGACTTGTGAAGACCGTTAATCAAGGCGTCAGCAGCGGCCAAACGGTCTGGTAGCAGCTGGAGGTATGCTGTCTCTTCCGTAGCCTTCATCTCGCTGAAGATTTCCTGAATTGGGGTCGGTTCTTTAGTCTTCACTACATTAGTGTGGTACTTAGTTAGGAAGTTACTGGATTCCTTGCTCGTAGTCAGCTAAGGGGGCGCTTGAACTTTGCGTGGCACGATCTGAAACCGTGTGACCTCGACCTCATTGAGCGTGTCTGGGCAACAGTCAAATTCCACCTCGACGGTGGTAGCACATCAAAGTAGTTGTTGGTCGTGACTCCAGCAAGATCCTTAGGACGAGATTTCATCAGCATGTTATTAAAGTCCTCATCGGCACGAGAGCGTTTTCCTTTGCGCTTGCGACCGGGCACTGGTACTAGCGCGGATTGGGATTCCTGTGGTGGTAGCGGTGGCACTGGGAGCAGTATCAACTGTGGCGGACGTGGACTTGCTGGTGGTGACACAATTTGAGAGCCGGCCGTATCGAGGGAAATCTCACTCGGTGTTATATCATCTTGTGTAGCGCAGACGATAGCGGTGGTCACTGCAGAATCTTCGCGAATGGAGCGCTGGAGTGAGGTTTCCTGGGTACCGCGGCGCACAACGGCGGCGTAGGATGGTTGTGACTGGCCTTGGTCTGATATGTTGGTGGTCGTGGAAGATGAGGCAGCTGCTGTCGCTAGATCAAGCGCATGGGTCTAGCGTTGACCAAATGACAACCGCTAAGTTGGAAACGGAGCGTTATTGGCGTGGACTGGGCATATGCGTCCATCAAATACTAGTTAATCGAACACTCTGCCGTTTACCACAAGCTTAGGGGGGCATTGGCTAGAGCGAAAATATAAACGCCAAGTAGCAGTGGTAATCACAGCATCCAAATTCACATAGCGCAAAGTGCCGTAGATCGGCTGTGTCCCAAGATCGAAGAACCGCTTCAGCATGAGGTCAGCGTCAAAGTCACTGTCTACACTCTACACATCAATGAAGAAACGGTCGGCGAGGATGTCAAACTCGCCAAAATGGTATTTTTCACCAAGAATCTTGACTTCCTGTCCAGTAAGGCATTGGCAAGCTTCCTTTGATTTTACTTTGACGCGGATGTTACCACCAGGTGCTTTAGTCAGCTGGCCAAGTTGCTGGTGATCTATCTTCTATTGGACGACGGATTTGCCATGGTCCTTGAGCAGCGACGCGAGAAATTTGTTCGGATCGGTGCGTTAAATGCTTGGCAAGTTTCAATAATCATCACATAACGTGCACGAGGTAGCGCATACGGACGGGCTTGGTATATTGAAACGTAAAGTTGGCTCCAGTCGCCTCCGGTTTCATATAGAGCGTAGATGGATTCGATATCTATCACCTTGGGACGGGGCATCGTGACACGGGGTGGGGTGGGTGCCTCAGCGTTGTCTCGGCGGATCTCCGTGGAACGCTGGAGCAGGGCACGAAGCGTCGGCGTGCGCGTGGAGGTGCTGGCGCGTGGCTCACGATGGGGCGTGTTGGTAGAGGGTGTCTGCGCAACCTTTACTGACTCTTTCGTAGTGGGTGACGGGTGCATAGACTGGGCACACAACTGCACAATCATGCCGTCGCTTGATTCTTGAAACTCTTGCGGCATAGAGCCAGGTCAACTGCCCTGGTCTGTGCTTGAAAACGAAGCGTCGATGAAATTCTAGATTCCATCAGGAGCTGGATTGATGGGTGCGGACGCAGCCAAGGAGGTTGCGGAAACTTACGAGGGAGGTTAGTCGGCAATACTTGTCTTGGAGCATCGGCTGGGGCCCACCTCATCTCCCACGCAAATGGCTTGTGTGGGGGCTGGGAGAGGTTGACTGTCGTCGGTTTCCATGGCGGGAGGGGATTTGTATTGGGGTGCCATTACATAATTGATATTCAAGTTAGAATATCACAGTTTAATTCAGACGCGTTGCCTGAAATTTAAAAAAGATATTATAAGTTATTATAATCTACGAAGGAAAAGTCGATTCGGTATAAATACCGAATCTTGCAGGTTAACTAATAGTACAGTTAGTTGAATACTTTATATTATTATATTAATTAGGTAGTTACTATAATATTAGCCTCTAAACCACCCATTAAATAAAAACTCTTAATTTTGCGTTCTTAGACTCAAGTAAATATTTATATTTACTTTTTAGTATAGGATTAGTTGTTATCAACTAATCCTGCCCTAATTGTATTGCGCGCTTCCTCGCAATTACAGTGTAAGCCTGTAACAGGATCAGTCCTGTTACACCTGGTAGCACTTTGTGGTCCGTCTTAACGACCACAGTTCCGTTCCGCTAGTTAACTAGCGGAGCGAAGATTAAGAGCCGCTCGGCATCATGTCGCGAGACATGACGCCTGCCGAGCGAGAGAGAACGCTGGAAGTGGTGACGAAACACTTCCCTCACTTCACGTCGCTTAGTAAAGACGCGACGGTAGAAATGGTTCGGTTAATGGGGACCGACATCATTACCTTCCTCCTGGGTAAGCCCCCGGAGGAAGCGATAGAGGTGGTGAATCGCTTTAGGCGAAACTACCTAGAAAAGCAAGCACGGACCGCGCAAGAGGAATCGCGGACCGCATCAGCACCTACAACGTATAGCGTTGAAGTGGTAAAGGCGCGAGTACCGTCCTTTACCGGCGAAGGGGGCGAGCCCCTTCGTAGATGGTTCGCAGAGGTGGAAGATGCCATCTCTGCGCAAAATATTGTTGACGAACGTCAACAGGCGTACTTCGCCACAACATGTCTGGGCGGCAGAGCCAGGCATGGGCGATGAGTCGCAGAGCCACTGATGACTCTTCGTTCCTGACTTATCAGGAATTAAAAGCTGAGCTAAAGCTCAACTTTGAAGCTCCAGAAAGGGAGCTAAGTAGTCGGCAGGAGTTTATGGAACTCCGGAAAGGTAAGCTTGATCTTCAAGCTTACGCTCAGAAGACGCAATATTTGCTGTCAAATATTGTGTATGAGCCGGTGCCCCCTGCTATGCAGGTCACTGGCTTCATGAAGGGACTCAATGATGGTCCCGTCAAACAGAGTCTCTACCGGCATCCGCCAGAGACTCTAAGGTATTCCATTGATACGAGCATCCGTGAGGAGTTCAGCATGCGATCAGCGTCATCGCATGCAGGGTGCAGCCGAAGGGCTAAACAGCCCTTCGCTTTTGACATGCCGCAACAGCATGTCAACAAGCATCAGTCGGGCAGACGAAGCTCACACTTCGTCTCAAGAAACAGCCACCCGCGCCAGAGCATGGGCGGTGAAGGTCCAGATCCGATGGACCGATCGGTTGCGGTTGCTTCGAACACGAAGCAACCGAAATTTAAGAAGAACATTCGCTGCAATAGATGCGCGAAAATGGGGCATTTTGACCATGAGTGTATGGCACCGCGTCCGGTGCCACGCTGTCAGCGGACGGAACCGTCCGCTGCACGGCGACACCAACAGGGAGATCACCCTGTTGGTGCAAAAAACGAGAATCACCAGTAGGGGCGGGGCGCCCTACTGGGAATGTTATCCCACATGCCGACATAGGGCATGTGAGGGTAATAGCCCCAGACGGGACTATGTCCTGTCAAAAGGTGCAGGGTGATGGTAAGCCTCTTATCACCCTGGAGGTTAAGCCGCACGGGAAGCGATGTCCCCATGCGAGCTTTGTTTGACACAGGAGCGTCAAACAATTTCGTTAGAACTCAGAGTCTAACGCTGTTGAGCTTCGTGGAGGTAGAAACCCCACGAAGTATGTTGTCAGTCCGGTTAGCAACAGGTGCAACCGTGACTATTCCAAAGCGTGTGATTAAAACACGCTTCGAGTTGAATAAACTGTCATTCGAGGATGAATTCATCGTCCTCGATTTAGATGAAAAGTTCGATGTGATACTTGGAATCCCATGGATGTCCAAGTTTAAACCTTTGATCGACTGGGTTAACCTATCGATCGACTGCGGCGGATGCACAGGATCTGATCACCCTGTGTGTAATCCGGCTGTATCAGAGGATACAACCGCAGCTTCAGACAGTCTAGTGGATAGCGATGGCGCCACCACGTCTTTTCTGACACGATCAGCGGAAGGTACCTCCGCTGGTGAGAGTCCAGAGGGACTACCACACGCAACAGAAGAGTCGTTGCGTGTTGGAGAGAAACATTCCACGGGTGATAAAGACCACCGTGAGAATGAAGTGATATCCACGGTGGGAAGCACCCACCGTGAGAATGAAGAGATATCCACGGTGGGAAACACCCACCGTGAGAATGAAATAGTATCCACAGTGGGAAACACCCACTGTGCGACCGAAGGTTCCAACACGACGAATGAATTCCGTGTTGATGAGAGTGAACTCACGATCGAGTGCAATCGTGAGCACAACTCCGTGGTGGACAGTGCCCACCACGTTGCGTTAGCCATGCACACGGGTGATAAAGACCACCGTGTCGCAGAACAGGCGGCCGATCAGACGAGCACATCTGATCGACAAGAAAATTCCATGGTATGCAGTGGCCACCATGAGGATGAGTATTCGCACACGGTGAATCGTAATCACCGTGTAGCAGTCAATTAGACCAGTGCGTATGATTGCATTGACAGTTCCGTCTAGACGATCAACGTCTTGACGCAAACGGAGACCGGATTAGCTACCCAGTCTCTGTTGATGGAACACCCTCCGAAAGAAGGTTCGGAGTTGATGGCTCTTCCAGCGCTAAGCTGGAAGAAGTTTATGAGAAACTTGCACGATGATCAGATCGAACAGATCTGTATTATCGTTGCAACAGATGATGTAGTGGATATTCGTGAACGAATATCCACATTACAAGTGGAAAACATTGGGAAAGAGGTTCCCAATGATCAAACCAAAGTTCAGCGCTTTGAAGCGCAGAGCTGGGAGTCGCTTAAAGCGAACTCCCCATTTTATGAGGTACTTCGGGAATACGCTGACGTATTCCCAGAAGAAGTACCTAGCGAGCTCCCTAAGGATAAAGGAACTCGTCATGAGATTGACCTCGTGCCAGGCACGAAGTATTGTGTTACGTGGCAATGGCCGATGCCGCGTGATCAAGTAAAAGCGATCGACGAGTTTTTCGAAGCTCGTCGTAAAGCAGGCCAAGTGCGGGAGTCTATCTCACCGCACTCTACCCCCACCTTTTGTGTGAAAAAGTCCACAGGTGGGTGGAGAATCGTTCACGCTTACAACAAGCTGAACGCAGCGATGGTACCGGCACAGACACCGATACCGCGGAAGGATTTCATCATAGATGGCATGTGCGGGAGCACCATCTTTAGTGCTCTCGATCTAAGAGATGGATTTTATCAAATCCTAATGCGTGAGAAGGATATCCCTCTCACGGCAGTAAGCACCCCAAGCGGCATGCTTTGGGAGTGGCTTGTTATGCCACAGGGGCTTCAAAATGCCCCTGCTACGTTTAACAGATGCGTAACGCATCTATTACGCCCGGTGCGAGAATTCGCACCGAGTTATTTCGATGACGTGTTCATCCATAGTAAGGGTGAACACGATAAAAGCGATGTAGATGTACATAGGGAGCATCTACGTCGAGTGTTAGAGCTTATGCTTACGCATAAGCTCTATGCAAATCTGAAGAAGTGCACCTTTGGTGCATCTGAGATACCCGTTCTTGGATGCTTTGTGGGCAAGAACGGGGTGCGTCCTGATCCAGAAAAGATCAGGGTGATCGTTGAATGGCCTACGCCAAACAACGTTAAGGAACTTCGAAAGTTCCTTGGATTGGCAACATATTTGCACAAGTATTCGTGCAACTATGCTGGGTTAATACGACCTCTTTCTCAATTACTTAAGAAATATGTCGAATGGCATTGGGATACCCAATGCCAAGATGCTTTTGATGCAGTCAAGAAAAGCTTAACTGAAGCGCCTGTCTTGGCTATAGCCGATAACGAGCGTCCGCTCCCCGTCGTTTGCGACGCGAGCGATTTCGCTATCTGCTGTGCTTTGATGCAGCGTGATCACGATGATCGTGATCGCGTAATCTGCTATCAATCGCGTCAGTTGCGCCCAGCCGAGCGCAACTATCCAGTGCATAACAAGGAACTCCTTGCCATGAAGTATGCACTGGCTAAGTTTCGGATCTATCTATTGGGAGATAGACCGTTTGTGGTTTACACGGACCATTCGTCGCTACGCACGGCCATGAATTTACCACACATTTCTCAAAGAATGGCTCGATGGCTGTCATTCTTTGCTTAATACAACTTTACGGTTGAATACAAACCCGGAAAGTTGAACTTGATAGCAGATGCGCTATCACGAAGGCTCGATTAAGAGACGAAACCGTCCGTAACCGAAGGTGCCAGTGCAAACGCGATCCGTTGCACTGCTTTGTCGTCGTCAATTATACGACAAGTACGCGAGGCGTACAAAACATACGAGGAGACACGTCTGTTGATTGATTACTTACGTAATCAATCAAGTGAGAAACGCGAGGAACTCCAAGAGTTCCTCCGCGCTTGCGTGCATCGATATCGACTGTACGATGGTCTGCTGCTTTACAGCACAGACCAAAAAGATGAAAGTCGCATAGTAGTTCCAAACGACGATGATCTCAAACATCAAATTATGTTTGAGCATCATGATGCTCCGATTTCGGGGCATCAAGGTCGAGAGAAGACATACGCTTCTCTCGCACGTGACTTTTACTGGCGAAACCAGTACAAGTGGGTACGGAAATACGTACGCTCTTGCGAGATTTGCCAGCGCGTTAAGTCTGCGCAGTCTGCACAGGCTCCGCTGCAATCTCTGCCGGTTCCGACAGAGTGTTGGAAGTCCATTTTAATGGACTTCGTATTCGGTCTTCCACCCGACAATAGTCGGAAGACCGGAATAGTGGTCTTTGTAGACCGTTTAAGTAAGATGGTACATCTTACTGCAGTATCAGCGAACGTAACCGCCGCTCAAACAGCGCGGATATTCGTTGATACGGTATTCCGTTTGCACGGAATGCCGGAAGACATTGTCTCGGATAGAGATCCGAGATTTACAGGACGTTTCTGGCAAGAAACGTTCTAATTGTTGGGAACCCAGTTGAAGATGTCAACTGCGGACCATCCGGAAACGGATGGGCAGACGGAACGGGTTAACCGCGTTCTCGGAGACATGTTGCGATCATACGCACATGCCTTTGAACAGTGGACTGACTACCTGTCACTCACCGAATTTGCGATTAACTATTCGGTGCATGCTTCAACTAAGCATACACCGTTCTACGTGGATGCCTTAAGGCATCCACGAACCCCAGATTTACTTGGCGGTACGCCAAATCTAAGTGGGGGAGGGACCCGCTCAAATTTTGAGCGAGTCAATGCGCGAGTTGCGACTGCAACTTGTGAACAAAACGATGGACCTTCTACGGAAAATACAGTAGAAGCGGAAGCAGCTTCAATTAAAACTGAAGCTGCATACGATGAATATGTGTCTGCAGCAATGGCTGCAGACAACGAGGACAATGCACTTACTGCTGATAAAGCAGTAGATTAATTCGTATTACAGCGCCAAGCTGTAATACGCTATATAAAAGATGCACTTGCCTCTGCTTTTGATAAGCAGAAGCAAAATGCAGACAAAAAAGGAAGGAAGAACAAAAACTCCTTTCTGAAAGGTGAATTGGTATTACTAGGTACTACTAATTTGCCTACACATGCAATAAGCAACTTCCCTACACGGAAGTTGCTTCCTAAGTACATTGGACCCTTTAAGGTCCAAGAGAATCGGGGGAATGAATATACCTTAGACATTCCCACAGCAATGCGGCTCCACCCAACTTTCTATGTTGGGCGGCTCAAGCCGTATCACTCGTCTTTGTCTTACGACGAGACAAGAACCACGGGAGATGCCGTGCTTCTCCAAGTCTCCCAAGAGAGAATTGTAATCGGCCTCCAGCCGTTGGTGAGCAGATCGGAGAGTCGTTACCTCCGCCTTCGACTGCTCGAGATCAGCCGTGCGCCGATCGAGCTCTCTCTTATAGCGAGAAAGCTCAATGTACAGAAGATCATTCTTCTGCTGGAGGGCAGTGTGCGCTCCGAGGATGTCGCGGACATCCTCGCGAAGAGACCGATATGTCTTCACACAGTGAGACATATCGCTGCTCAAGGAGGAATAACCCTCCTCGAGCTTGCGGAGCAAAGAACCATGCTCCGCAACAACAACGGCGAGGGAATTCTCAACCTCCACCGCCCCTGATTGATAATCAGGGGAATAAGCGATATATCCTCGAGCGCTTGATCTCGAAGCGCTCGGTTCCTTCGAAGAAGGGGCAGCGTACCGAGTACTTGGTACGCTGGCTGGGATATCCCCAAGTGTTCGACTCTTGGGAGCCGATTGAGGTTCTGAGGGCCGACTCCCCAGACCTTTTAACTGAGTTTGAGAAGGAGTCTCAAACTCATAATGGGAAGTAGCATCAACAGTAGGTGTTGACGCATTCAGGGTATCAATTAAACCCTGAATTTCGGCGGGTACGGAAAAGCCACCGTACCCCCGCAACTCCTCCTATGACAGACGAGGAGCGCCTTGCGGACACCGCGGGCAAACGAGGTGAGAAGGGACACCACACTTTAACCCTTCTTTGATGCAAGCATAATGGATGTATTCCATTTTGCCTGTTCGCGAGTGCTTTAAAAAGCGCTTACGCATTACGTGAACTTTATTCATGTAATCATCTGGGCTTTTGTTGTAGTTGTCAACAAAAGCATTCCAACTCTGAGTCAGGGCGTCTTTATCGTCCCTGTTCTTCCTTGACCCCTTTCCGGCTCGAATAATATCGAACCTGGAAAAAGAGGTCAATAAAGTACAGACGTCTATCATCTGTACTTCGATCGAATCGACGTGACTGGATGTCTTCGCAGTCATCCAGAACGTTGATATCGAACAACGCATACTGACAGTCCCGTTTACGGTGACCGCCACTGTTGGGGGCAATAGCCCAGCCAGGGGTCCAAAACCCCACTTTGTACGGAACATGTGGTTCCATACGATGATACGCTTTAGAAGCGGCAGGCGCCGCTTCTGTTCGAGCTCTTTAGCAGGCGGATCACCGCCTGCTTCAACACCACGCGCCGGGTTTAAATCACCCCGACGTAGAGAAGTACTTGGTCCAGGTGGTGAGCTGCGCTCCCGCAATCACCTGTGATAATCATTGTCGCTGTCAGCTATGCCAGCGACACCAGAGTCATCATCTCTGTTAGGCGATGAGCACCTAGCGTAGTTTCGACTCGCTAGATCCTTTAGTGGGTACATCTGTATCCCCATCACTTTTTTCGGAGTCAGAACTCCCGAACATAGCCCTCTTGGCAACACGCCATTCGGAAGTTGCCATCGTGCGAGATGTTGTATTAGCAACATCTCCCTGTTTCTTGCCAGATGCCGCCTTAGCAGCATCTGTGGTCGAAGACGGTACGTCTTCCGACCTTTGCGTAGTTGACGCTGCTAATGCAGCGTCACCGTTGTCACTCAACACCTCAGCACCTAGTGCTGAGGCGGAGGAAGAAGTTCCTTCATTGTTTTCAGCAGCGCTCTTTGGAGCGCCGCCGCCGTGTGTCTTGACCATCGAGTCGATGGTCAATCAGTTGGTGAATGAGAAATTCTGACCAGCAAGTGCCACCCATGATTGGCCAAAATAAGAATTATTATTGTCCAACCACCTTGAGTGGGGGGTGATGTAATGGGGTGCCATTACATAATAGATATTCAAGTTAGAATATCACAGTTTAATTTCAGACGCGTTGTCTGAAATTTAAATAAGAGATTATAAGTTATTATAATCTAAGAAGGAAAAGTCGATTCGGTATAAATACCGAATCTTGCAGGTTAACTAATAGTACAGTTAGTTAAAGACTTGATATTATTATATTAATTAGTTAGTTACTATATTATTAGCCTCTAAACCACCCATTAAATAAACACTCTTAATTTTGCGTTCTAGATAACAAGTGAATATTAATATATTTACTTTAATTATAGGATTAGTTGTTACCAACTAATCCTACCCCAATTGTATTGCGCGCTTCCTCGCACAAATACAGTGGAAGCCAGTAACAGGATCAGTCCTGTTACAATGTCCAAGGTCGCCTACTTAGGCCATATGGTGTCAATCAGTGGGCTGGAGGCCAATTCTAAGGATCTGGAGTCACTGAGCAACCTCCCGTTTCCCATATCACTGAAGGCAATGCAGTCCTTCCTAGGGAGCCTAAATTACTACAGCCGCTTCATTGAAAGACTTCGCGGTCTACGCGGCCGTGTTGTACGAGCTCCGGGAAGGCGACTACCATATGTTGCGCGAAGGAGAGCGGGCAAGTTTACGGGAGGGCTGCGACTCTGATCTGTCCGCAGATTTTCCGCAGGTGGAGGCAGACGATAACATGAAGCGTGCAAATGTTGCTTTCGGTATGCGGAAGGCCAATATGGCGACGGCACCGATTATAAGACACTTCGATCCGGAAAAAATGCCGATAGTCATTGTGTATGCTGGTAAGTGGGCCATTTCTGCCACTCTAGCACAAGAACATGATGGAGTGTACCACCCGGTCACTTTTACGAGCCCGACGTTGAAGCCGAACGAAGTTAACTATGGGATCGTCGAAAAGGAAGTACTGGCTTTACTACGGATTTTGGATGTGTGCTACAACCTACTGGTCGGCCGACCTGTAAAGGTTCTTTCGAGAAAGTTGACATTGGCCTGGCTATTATCGGCCAATGGGATGGAAGGTCGGCTCGGCAGATGGTCAGCGATCTTGTCACAGTGGTCCCTCGAGGTCGTCAAGTGCACCAAGGGAGAGGAAGAGATATTGGGCACATTGGCTGCCAGTATCACCCCTCGATCTGAAGTGGATGAAGCTCTGATGGCGATTGCCCCAAGGAAGCAACCTCGACAGTCAATCTCACGGCCGCCACCGATCGTCGATCGGGATGAGGAACTCCTGGTCTTGAGTTTCGACAGATCGGCTAGCGTGAAGAAGAAGGTCGGCTCCTATAGTGCCATACTGTGGAAGTTACCACAGTGGTCTATAGTAGTAGCCGCCGCCGATTTCACGCCTGACATAACGGTCAACGAGGCGGAATATCGGGGGCTCCTCCTATGTCTCGATCTGCTGTCATCACAAAAGAAAGGGCGGATCCTCATATGTGGTGACTCCAACCTAGTGATAAGACATATCACCGGGGAGATCGACTTTAAGGCACCACGGCTGAAGTTGTTGAATGATCGGGTGATGAAGGCACTGGAAGACAATCCCAACCACGAGCTATTGCACGTGAAACGGGATTGGAACAGAAGTGCCGACCACCTCGCGACCCAAGCCATGCGAGACCAGATCGGGGCGACGATCACGGAGGAGGCCGTTCTACATGAACTTATGGACATTAACAGGCTCCCGGAGTTGATCAAGCCCAAGGACAACCCTGATCAGGTGACGGGGATGGCGATAACCAGATCGCGAACTCAGAAGTCTCGCCGATAGTTCCCAAAGGAAAGGCTGAGCGAGTACGTTGTACAACAGCTAAGGGCGGAACGGATCCTCAAGGCGCAGGACGAAGAAGAGTGGATCGTCAACTTGAAGGCCTATCTGCGCGGTGAACTTTCCAAGTTAACGAATGATCAAGCGAAAGAGTGTACCAAGATCGCGGACAGTTACGATGTGGATGACAATGGATTGCTGTATTACTGCCGTGATGATGACCAAGACAGTGCCGATCGAGATCGACTAGCGAAAATGGTTATCCCTGAGTTGCTACAGCCGGATGTCATTCATCACTACCATGTGAGTCTAGAAGGGGGACATCAAGGCATAGGCAGGACATACCACAATATCAGGGCCCACTTTCACTGGAGAGTACTTTTTTGGAGCGTGCAGAAATATGTGGGTTGTTGCACAGATTGCGAGGCTCGAAAGTACAGACCGATAATCAAGGGCCGATCGCCCGGAAATATCGAGGCTACTTACCCTTTCCAGGTGATAGCAATGGATCACATACCGTCGCTGCCCAGATCGATACGCGGCAACACTGAGCTGCTGATCTGGATCGACCTATTCACTGGTCTGGCGATCGAAAAGGCTAGTGCATCCCGATCCGCGGAGCAGATCTCCCAGAGTTACGAAGAATGCGTGTTCAGAAGGTTCGGCGCCAGCGAAGTTATTAGACACGATCGGGAACCCGGTTTTATGGCTGAGGTGTTCCGACAGTTCAATAACATGCTAGGCCAGAAGCAGAGCGCGACGATGGCATATCGTCCGCAAGCGAACGGATCGGCTGAACGCATGGTGCAGACAATAACAAGGGCGATTAAGATGTATGTGGCCGATCCGGACCAACGTGACTGGGACGAGTATGCAGAGAGACTGGTATTCGCACTCAACTCTTCAACCGATCGGGTCCGAGGAGAAACGCCTTTCTATCTGGCGTATGGATGGGACCCTCGATCGACACTTGAAGCGGCGATACCGATCGGCTGCACTCGGACCCGCGATCACGATGTCCGTCGTTGGCGCATTCAGGTCCGGAAGCATTATCAGCATGCGAAAAAAGTCGTCAATCAAAAGTTGCGTCAGGCTACACAAGATCGAGCAGATCGGAATAACGATCAGGGCCACCCTCATGGTATTGAACCAGGGGAGAGGGTATGGTTATACCTGGATCGGGTCAAGGAAGGCTATGCAAAGAAGTTGGCTCATATGTGGCACGGTCCTTTCCGTGTAGCAGAGCTGATCGGTAAGCATGCTGCCCGTCTGCTCACGATCGGCACGGATTATAAAGTTTTTTCGATCGTGCATGTGTTCAAGATGAAGCTGGTCAGTGAATTCCCCGATCGGCCTAAAATGCCCTGTCTGGTGGACGAAGCGGAGAGATTCGATTTTGATGAGGCTCTGCTGCCGGAGGACAGTTGGGGAAGTCCATTGGAAGAGGACGAATTCGATGTGGAAAAGGTGCTAGATGTCCGATCGGTCAAGAAGACACGTTTCGGTCGCACCCACCGAGAATATCTGGTCCGCAGGAAGGACCATGACGAAGCAACTTGGATCGACGAACTCGATCTAAATTGTGGAGCAATGCTACGAGAGTTCGAGCAAGAACGAGTCAGTCGGAATCTCTTTGCAGTGATGCAGACTCACGAAGATGAAGATCAAGACACAAAGTAGCACCGACCAGTATATCGATCGGTGTGAACATGTGTAAGGTCTGAATTATTGTGAATAAGTATGATGAACTGTGATGAACTGGAGTAGTGGAGTGACGAACGTGGTGATAATTTTCGCGATGTTGATGGAACAGTGTGTGATACCTTGTTGGTACAAGTCTGTAGAAAGTGACGAGATTTGGTTAAGGGATCAGGTGATCAGGAATTTTGGAAAAATGATGACATGTATTATGGATTATCTGGTCAGCTATATGACGCATCAAGAGTCGCAATCACCCCACAAACGACCGATAGTAAATGCCGGATGGTCTTCGATCTGGTCCCGATGCTGATTACGCCAGGGCTCCTGTAGATCGATCTGGATCAAGGCGACCTTCAGGTCTACGACCGGCCAGTCCACAGAAAACCGGGATACCAGATGCCGTCTTCATTCAACGCCCCGGGGCTCTCAATGCGACGCTTGTCCATATGAAGAAACACCGGATACAGGAAAATGTCGATGTCGCACTCGCGGGCCAGCATCCCTTCCAGAAGAAACTGGCATAGGACCAGCCAAGCTTCGCCCGCCCGACTCCGGCGCTTCTGATACAGGATCAGGTATGGGTCACGCAACTTCCGACCCGCGGGAAGGAGGAGATAATGGGTGGACTCCCAGATCGCCTGACAGTGGGATGAATTAAAAGCCCGAAGTCGACCCAGAAGCGAATCGATCCAAGGAGTCGACAAGAATATGGAGTCCAACTTGGCGCTGAGCAATTCCCATGGTCGATCTGCATACAGACGGGCGATTTGCGGTCCCGTGACCAGATCCGCCCGCCACGCAGACGGGTCAGGGGTTTTCAAAGCTGGAGGGAAGATCCAGAAGTCAGGTCGGGACATTGACCGGGCCAGATCTTGTTTGGTCAGGGCTGATCGGTGCAAGCTAACGATCTGCCCCGGTGACCATGGAAAAACGGCATCCGAAGTCAGCGACAGAAGAGGGCAATTTCCGATCGACAACCCTTTCAATCGGGAGTGATTGCGCAGCCCAGATATGCCGGTCTGGAACGAAGGCACCGATCCGGTTGACTCGAGCGTCCGTGCAGCGCCATCACCCTGGGAGCTGATCACCTTATCATCCCCCGATGAAGACTTATTAGGAACGGGACCTCGGCGCTGATCGGATCGGGACTTGGATAAAGCAGTGATCAAGAATTCAGAATCTCCCGATCCGTCCCCCGAGTCCTCTCCGGAGGAGATCTCTATACGCTTGGTGTGAGGATGCGGGGGCGCAAGGGCGCATGCGATTTGGTGATGCTAGACGTGTCCCCTGCGTCCGATCTTGGGCTTGGGAGATGCGCCAGCGTCTTGGCTTTCTTCTGAGTCACCGCTCGCTTCTCCTCGAGTTCGGAGTCGCGCGCTATGCCCCGCTCCCTTGAGCCCTTCGACGCGTCCTTACGTTTCTTGGAAGTTTTTGGAATTTCGGGGTGCTTACTTTTAGCCAATGAGTGGCGTCGGGTCCGATCTTGATGCAGATCGATCAGAGCGGCCGATGCAGATCGGTCAATGCTAGAGCCTGCAGCCGGACGCCGGTGCAACAAGTCGGTCAACTGTTGGTAACACCGATTTACGGCCGCCCAGCGACGATATGACTCCTGGGTCCAGGCTTCCGATCGTATCTGGAAGGACTCGACCTTCCCGATATGCTCCCTGACCACGACCTGCAACTCGCCGATCTGCCTCTCCAGGTCACCATGTTGGGTGCGGAGTAAAGTCCGATCGGACTGATCCTCCAACATCTGCCAGTTGACCACCGCGAGATGTTCCAGGAGGTGTGACCTGTAGGCTTCCAAGCGAGACAGATCATGCCGTGCTCCGATCAGGCCGTCCAATATCGGTCGGAGCTGATCGCAGTGGTCATGCGACTGCCGATCAGCCGCGAATAAAGTGTCGATCGTTTTGGCGATGTAGGTGGACAACTGATCTGCACGCAAAGTAAGGTTAGACCAGACCCAAGACGGAAAGCAGACCGATCAGCTTACCTCGCGTTGTTTGTTGGGCGATCTGGGCCCGGAGATGTGCGTTTTCAGCGATCACCTCCTGCAACTTTGTGGATATAGGAATCAAAGTGTCTACCTCCTTCCGAAGTTGCAGGAGCGATGAGTCCTTGATGGCCAACTGCGACTGGAACTCCCTGACTGTTTTATGGGGCTGATCGACCGCCATCTGATGCCCGTCCGGTGTGTCGGACTCTGGAGTGTTGTGAGGGCTATCAGATCGGGCCGATCGGGTCGGTGAATCGATATGGGGCGATGAGGAACGCAGGTTACCTGCAGCAACGAACGTTAGGAGTGGTTAAAAAACGATCAGGTGTACAAGTCAAGTACATGGCAAAGGTGTACGCGAAGATCTGTCCATCGGTGAAGTCCGCTTCTGCGAAGATCTAGGATGTGGTGAGATCGGGTCGTTACCGTTGCGCGGCTACGACCAGACTCAGGGGCGGCTGTGGGGAAGCGTACTCAAGAATTTTGGTCGCTTTGCGTCAGAAGCACACCTATCGGCTTATCGGCGATCGGATTGGTGAAAATCAAGGAGGCTTTTGAGCCAATCGTGTGCGAGAGGTGTCAAGAACACGGATTTTGGTAAGTCACATGATATGGCGTGCACTTACATATTTTTATGTTTTGTACATATTGTGGACCATAGGGGGATAGTTTTGGTTAGTCGTTAATTTTCAGCCTTAACACTCAACAAGAAGTCGTTTCTTCGCACTGTACATCAGTCGCCTCTGCACGCCGCAGAGTGTTTGGAAGCAGAGGGTCGAGTAATTCCCTCTAGCTTGTTATACCCAGCCGGGACGCGTTACAGGCGCACTTGGCCCGCCGGAAGTCCCTCGACGGGAGTACACATTGGTCGGCTTTTCAAGCGCAAGTTGCACACGTTTGGAACGTGTTATCAAGTTATTGGATTATTTCGTGGAGATATTGTTCGTGGAGTGTATCACGTTCTTATTTGATCGCTATATTGGAGTATTGGACTTTTATACTCGTATTGGTTGGGCTCTACGATCGATTGAGCGATCTGCCCTTTTAAGTATATTTACTTGGAGTATAACTGGTCTGACCGTATCCAGGGTGAAGAGTTCCGCCCAGGGTACACTACCCAGCACGGTCTCACGTTTTTAGACCCCAAATCGATTTACAGCACCGATCCACCGAGTGTGTTACCAGCCCATTCCATCGGGTACACAAGGTGAGATGACGAACGAATCGGACCAGGCGTACTATGCTGATTATCGGTCGTCTGCTAGCAGCGGACGATCAGATCGGATCGTAGGCGAAGGTTCGCGGGGTAACCCCCCCGTTAGTTGGATGGCTGGGCACGATGGTGGTCAGGTTCTCGACACTACGGTGTTCGATTTTGAACTTGACTCCACCACATAATTACGAGTGTATTTTCTTGGACTGTAACGTATCTTGTCACGTGGAACTAGTGGAAAGTCCCCTGTTGTAAGGGCTTAGTGGAGCGATGATTGATTTTGATGATTGATTTGATTTAAGATGAGGGATTCTGAAGGAAATGAGGTGCCGACCTCGAGTGATATGTTGAAGACCATTATGAAAGGTCTTAAGGACATCACGGTGCGCCTGACTGCCGTGGAAGAAAGGCAGCGCAAGCGGTCAGTTGGTAGTGTCTCGTCCGGCTCGAGAAAGGTCTCCCCGATACGTGTGAGAAACACGGAGTTTCGCGACAGCCTGCGAAACTACCGTCCGTTTGGCCACTAGATGACTCTGCATGACTTGGCGAGGACGAAAGTGTGGAAGTTGGTGCGAGACCAGACCCAAATAAATGCAGCACCCCGTGAGGTACCAGCCGGGGTACCGGGTGAAGGAGGCATGAATATGGCTGCCGAACAGATGCATGTGCCGAATTTTGGTCATGCGGGGCGTAAAATCCCCAAACTAGCAGTTGAAAAGTTTTCGGGGAAGGAGCTGTACCCAAGCCTAGGTGCCGGGTTTAAGCAGTGGTCCTACTTATTCATGGAGGCCATCTAGATCGGAGAAATAACATCTGGTTTTATTTGGACTGAGCGGTTGAAATTGGCAATGCTCGGTGAGCACCTTGAGGGCACGGCCGCGGAATATTTCAGCTCGAACTTTGGCTCGTGGTGGCAGATGTTCCCGCAGTTGAATTACGTTTTGGAGCAGATTTGTTTGGGATTTATGGTCAATATACCCCACCACCAAGCTGCCAAGTGGTTTGCCGCAGAAAAGGACTCCAAGAGGACATGGACGCAACACTATTTATACTTAGTAGCTCTGTCCCGAGAAAGTGGGTCGAGCGAAAAGTTAATCGTGGAAAATATCATCAAGTTCGCCGCCCCCAAGCTGAAAGTTATGCTGATGACAAGGTACGATCCTGCTAGGCATGACTACCTGTGCCACGCTCAAGAGCTCATTGCATGGGATCAAGAGCTGGAAGAAGATGCGTTCAAGCGCAGAGCTCCATCCAGGATTCAAGCGCATGCAGTTACTCCAAGCAAAAACAGGCGCGTCTGTTATACCTGTGGAGATGAAGGGCACGTAAAGAAGAAGTATTTCCCGGAAAAGCAACGTAAAAGCGGTGGAAACCGGAGTGGAAGGGGAGACCAGAAACCAAGCGACGGATTGTCAAGGAAATTTGTGTTATAGACTATGGAATCCAGCCTAAATGCAAGGATTGGTGCATGTGAAAATGATGAAATTAACTAAAACGCATGGAGTATCGACAGTGGAGCTAGTAGACACCTACTGTCGAACGCTAAATTAATGGAAGACGCTAGTGAATGCGGTCCAAGTGACGCGTTTGCGCTCCCGGATGACGTTACACTGAAAGCCGCAAAGGTCGGGAAAATCACCTTGCGGACGTGTGACGAATCTCCAACGGTCATTGTCTTGACCGAAGTATACTATGCGCCAAAATTGGCAAAAAAACCGATTTTGCTTGATAAACTGCGCGAGAATTGGGTGCACCATCGCCTACGATGGCCACCAAGTGCAAGTGATGTTGAAAGGCACAAGATTGTTCTATTTCAAGACATATGCATCTTTGTTTGTGGTAAATTTGACGGTGGATAAAACGAGTTCTAACTTAAATGGTTTCGCGAGCATGGTGCTAATTAGTGTGTCGGAAGACGTCGCTGCTGACGTCAACACTGAAAGCTTACACCACTTTCATGTGAGCTTGGGTCACATGGCCTATGATACCGTCGAAAGACTGGTCAGGGACCCAGGTCATGCATAGTCCTCACGGACACCAGTAGGCCGAATTGCCTGACCTTTCCTGAAGGAAAAGTCACACGAAAGTCTTAACCAAAGAAAGATTTCGGTGTAAATTTGCCGATTGAAAGAATTAAAGGAGTGATTTGCAGCGACCTGAAGGGTCCCACCATTCCTTGAGACAGGCGTGGGAACAGATATCGGATTGTCTTTGTGGATCATTTTTCGAGTTATGTACGCGTATTTGCCGCACCCACCAAGGACAGGGCGGCTAAGATGTTTGGATATTTTTTGTCTTGGGTTGAAAATGAGTTTTCGTGCCGCGTACACGTGCTGCGCACGGACGGCGGTGGTGAATAACAGAAAGTCGATCTGTTCTGTAAACAAACTGGTATTCGCCGCCAAATTACGGAAGATGGAAATCCGGCTTCGAATGGAAAAGTGGAGCGGATGAACCAGACCATCTTCAATATGGTCCGGTGTTTGATTTTCGGCTCAGTAATTTCATTGGTTTTTTGGTCGGAGGCGGCTGAGTGTGCTGCTTACATACTCAACCGTACTCCAACAAGGTCTAACCAAGGTCGATTATCACCCATCGAAGTGTTGAACGGAAAGCGACCGGTGCTCACAAATATAGTGGTTTTCGGGTACCTGTGCACGGTTTTGAGGGACCCGAGGAAGAAGACACTTGCAAGACACGCAGGGCGCGCGTTGATTTGGGGGAAAATGCCGAAACCAAGGGCTACAAGGTATTGCTGTTAAAAGACCGGGTGGTCACGGTGACGAGGCATGTCGCAGCGATCAAAACGCTGAGCGAAGAAACAATCAACAAGATCGCAAAAGCTCTAGAAGGTGAAGTAGAAGATGACATGCAAAAACTTGCGAGATTAAGTTCACGTAAACAGGTGAAAAAAATGGGTGAAAAACTAGCTAATTTTTCAATTATATCACTTGGTTTTAAGCCAAGCGATATGCAACTTGATAAGAAGAAATATGCGCGTCAAATATTTGCGAGGCTTCATTTATGATATTATAATTCAGATCAATAATTAGGTGCTTATGATTGAATTTACACAATTGAATCAACAGACTAACTTGACAGGAGTATATAGTGCATCATACTGGTACGTTGGAAAATACCTCTAATTTAACCAGAGTCATCATCGCTGTTAGGCGATGAGCACCTAGCGAGTTTCGACTCGATAGATCCTTTCGTGGGGACAGCTGTACTCCCTTGGTCCCGGGGCAGATCGAAGGAGCCGATCCGATCTGATCTTCCTTCATGATGGGAGTACAGCTGTCCCCACGAAAGGATCTATCGAGTCGAAACTCGCTAGGTGCTCATCGCCTAACAGCGATGATGACTCTGGTGTCGCTGTCATAGCTTACAGAGACAATGATTATCACAGGTGGTTGCGGGAACGCAGCTTCCCACCTGGACCAAGTAATTCTCCACGTCGGGGTGATTTAACCCCGGCGCGTGGTGTTGAAGCAA
>CM047591.1:11541099-11560347 GCA_026184515.1 Peronosclerospora sorghi | reverse complement strand
CAATGCCTTCATTACCCGATCATTTAACGACCTCAGCCGTGGAGCCTTGCAGTCGATCTCTCCGGTGATCTGCCTGATCACTAGGTTGGAGTCACCACATATGATGACTCGCCCCTTCTCTTGCGACGACAGCAGGTCCAGACATAGAAGTAGACCTTTGTACTCCGCCTCGTAAACAGTAATATCCGTCGTGAAATCGGCAGCGGCTGCAACTATAGACCATTGTTGCAACTTCCACAATATGGCACTATAGGCTCCGACCTTCTTCTTCACGCTTGCTGATCCGTCAAAACTTAAGACCAAGAGCTCTTCATCATGGTCGACGGTCGGTGGCGGTCTCGAAACTGACTGCCGAGGTTGCTTCCTCGGGGCAATCGCTATCAATGCCTCGTCCACTTCAGACCGAGGGGTGATACTGGCAGCTAGTGTGACCAATATCTCTTCCTCGCCCCTGGTGCACTTAACGACCTCGAGGGTCCACTGCGACAAGACCGCCGACCATCTGCCTATACGTCCGTCCATCCCATTGGCTGATAATAGTCAGGCCAAAGTAGACCGTCTTGACAGGACCTTTATAGGTCGGCCGACCAGCAGGTTGTAACACACATCCAGAATTCGTAGCAACGCCAGAACTTCTTTCTCGACAATTCCATAGTTCACTTCATTTGGTTTTAGCGTCCGGCTCGTAAACGTGACTTGATGATAAACACCATCGTGATCTTGCACTAAAGTGGCCGAGATAGCCCACTTACTGGCATATACAATAATGGTCGGCACTTTTTCGGGAGCGAAATGCTTTAGAATCGGTGCCGTCGCCATCTTAACCTTCAACATACCAAAGGCAAACTGTGCACGCTTCATATGATCTTCGGCCTCCACTTGCGGAAAACTGCAGCAAAACCAGAGTCGGCGCCCTCCTGTAAAGTTGCCCGGTCTCTTTCGCGCAACATATGATAGTCAACTTCCCGGAGCTCGTACAGCACAGCCGCGTAGATAGCAAAGTCTTCAATGAATCGGCTATAATAATTCAAGCTTCCCAGGAAGGACTGCATTTCCTTCAGCGATCTGGGGAACGGGAGGTTACTCAGCGAATCCAGGTCCTTGGGATTAGCCTCTAGACCATTCTTCGAGACCATATGGCCTAAATAGGCGACCTTGGACATACCCCAAAAACTTTTCACGGCACTGATAGACAGGTTACAGCGGTCGCATGTCTCCAACAATCGTTCAACCTTCTCGCATAGATCGTTCCATGACGAGGCAGGTATCAGAATGTCGTCGATGTACGACCGCCTCCCTAGAACGGACGGTCCTCTTTCCCGATCGGGTTCACCCTCTCTAAACACATCATAACTTTCGGCAGGGTCACGAACGGTCTTGACTTTGAAGTGTCCGTACAGTGCGTTGTCTATCAACCTTTGATAGATCTGGGGTGTGTTCTTCAGACCGAACGGCATACGGTTCCACTCGAAAAGACCAAACGGCGTCACAAATGCGGAAATCTCACGGGCTCGATCAGTCATCGAGACCACCCAAAATCCACTTGCCATATCTAGCGAACAATTCCACAAGGTCTTGTCGAGGTCTTCCAACAGATCACTAATCAGCGGCATCGGGTACACCATGACTTTAGTCAACCGATTTACCAGCCGATAGTCGATGCACAGTCTAATGTCAACGCCGTTCTTCTTGATAACAATTACGATCGGCGAGGCCCATGGCGAGGTCGACGGTCTAATAATCTTGGTGACCAACAGTCCTTTAATGAGATCAGAAAGATTTTCCCGGTACTGTGGCGCCACGCGTCGACATCGCTGAGCAATCGTCTTGGCATCTCCAACGTCAATATCGCAAATCGCACCACGGGCTGCAGGTGGTAAGGCATTGCCCTTTCCGATCAGCAGATGTCTTTTCTTCCATATGATCTTCTTCAACTGCTCGATCTGGTCTGGACTGTTAAGGTCTTGATCACCCAATTGTAAATCATCCATTGTAACTTCGGGCGAGTCGGCAGACACTTCCGGGAGGACTGCCATTTGGCTTTCCAGCTCCTGAATGTACTGTTCCCCTCCTTCATGTATACAGACTTGTTCATCTTCTGGGGCGATATCACCTAGACCATCTGGACCGGCTGAACGCCCCTGGTCTTGATCAACGGGCTGTCCTTGACTGATATCGGTCTGATTAGGAATACCGTCATGGTCCGACCTAGCAATTTCATGTTCCCCTTCTTCCGTTTCTTGCTCCTCTGTCGCCTGGTCTTGTGCTGACACCACGTTGACTAACCTTGGCTCGTCTACTTGATGGTCCACCGTTCCTGGTGAGTGCGGCGCCTTTCTTCGGACCAACATCTTTTTCGGGGTGACATAACTTGGTCTTTCCACTAAAGGTGAGGTGTCCTCTTCCACCGACCCATCATCGCTGATAAGATCGGTGGTCGATTGGTACGCCAGGTTTTGCCACTCGACATACCGCCTCGATCCAATCGAGACGAACCCCATCTTCCTTGGTACCTTCCATTCTGCTAACCACATGCCGACAATAGCGTTATTGTCCAGTGTCAGCGGCTTGTCACCGATATTGGTAACACGAACAAAATCACGTCGACCACCACTCTTTACGAAGGTCGAGACCCACCGATCGCCCCTGGTCAACCATAGCTTCCTCGAACGAAAACCTTTCTCAACCGGGGTATCGGCATACCGACCGACTGGGATAGTGAGGTCTTGTTCCCACCGGACCCGATCGGTATACGAACCATACAGAGGTCTTCGACCAGCCAACTGGACCTGGACCTCATCCGGGAGTGTAAGCACTCCATGTGACAGGTCTAGGCGAATACCAGCTGGGACCATGAAATCCATACCTAGTAAAGCGTCCTGACCAGCCAACTTGCCAACCCAAGCGCTGAAAAAGTAGACCAGCGATCCCGACAAAGTAATTTTCACACGCGTTCTTCCTTCGGTCATATAAGAGTTTTCACCGATCCCGACGCATTCCTGTCTCTGGGTATCGTCTATACGACATCCGACCTTACGAGCAAAGGCGGAGTCGATTATCGAGACTTCAGCTCCAGAGTCGAACAACATCGTCGCTTTCTGGTTATTAATCTTGCCACAGGCTTTCACCTGCTTGAACAATTTATCAGGAGCGTGATACTTCCAGTATCCGCGGGATTCTCCAGGCAGCAAGTCCAACTGCATAACCGCCTTGATCCGGGAGTACTCATCGGTCTTCAGACTGTAGACCGGATGGTCTCGGTCGACGCAATTTGGAATAGAACGTGTATTGTCGGTCTTATCCTCCTTGCCGACATATGCATAGATGTGAACCGTAGAACGCTCGGCTCGATCCAGATTCCAACCTGGCGAGCGTTCTAGTTTAACATCTTTTCCGCGTCCGGCTTCAGCATCCCCGCGTGCTTTTCCGGCACGTACCACTTGCATATCATGTTAAAAAATTCTTCAATCTTGCAGTGGCCGGCCTCGTGGATCTCTTCACATGACTTGCATACGAAGAGCCAGTGGTCGGTCGGGTGGCCGCGTCTCTCACACTTCTTTCACACAATCTTCTTCCAGCAGTTTGGAACATCATGTTTGCTCGACCCAGAGTGGGAGCACTTCTGACGAGGTCGGTCTGGATCGGACTTGCTTCCGTTACTTCCCTTCCGGTCCACCTGGTCGGACTTCGACTTGGTCTTCGGGGCAGGTCCCGCAACATAGACGTAACGATACTGGTCTTCATCCGATGACTCCTGGCTGGATGGACTTCCACTTTCCCCTTCTGACCCCGTGCTGTCATCAGCTACAATTGCCTTGACCGCTCGGGTCGGTCTGACCCAAGGTCTCTTGACCGGATCGGTCTGGGTCTTGGAACGATAGCGACCTGATCCACCAGCGGTCTTCGCTCTCATACTACGCGACTGTTGTAACGTCCGCAGGGTCTGTTCGACTTCGCCCGCATCCTTAAGACGCAGTAGAGTAAGCTGGTCCGCCAGTTCTTGATCGTCAAGGGTACTAATATAGTGACCCACATGTTCTAAGGCGGCACCGTTCGGAGGGTTATTCTCTTTGATTGTTATGCCGGCGCGAAGTGCAGCCACGTTCAACCGATGCAAATACTCGATCGGTGTTTCGTCGGCCCGCTTCTGCATATGGTGGTACTTACGGGCGCTTGAAAATCCGGAGTTACAATATTGACCTTCAAACTCCGCACATAACAGGTCCCAGTCAGACCGGACACCCCGACCCAACTGTTGAATCCAGTTCACAGCCGGTCCTTTTAACAAATCCCGGAAGATTAAACAACGTTCGCTTTTTGGGGTCTGGTCTCTCAGGAACGCAGACTTGACCTGACTGAACCAAGACCGGGCCTGGTCTTCATCAGCATCCTTGCCGGTGAAGTCCTTGAGGTCGGTCGTCGCGGCCATACGGATGCGCGGAATCGCAGCAGATCCAACGTCGTAGGCAGTAGTGGAGGCTAGGTTAGCCTTGCGCACCTTGCGTGCGCCTGTACCATCTGACCCACCATGGTCGTCAAGACCGCCGACCGACTCCATATCACAGTCACTTGTCTTGCTTGGTCTACGCGGTCTTGCCGGTTGCGGCTTGCGCCTTCCCTTGCCGGTTGGTTTATCACTTCTAATAGGCTTATCCATTAATGTTACCGATTCCATATCCACATCTTTGCAAACATTGACACCTTGACAGGTAGACCGGTCTTGGACATGTGGGCGCATAGGTGGTCTAACCCGTTCTTCCATGAAACGTTGAATCATCGTCTCAAACATGGCTTGGACGTTGGCTGGCGTCATGGGCAACGTGTTGATACCCTCCTTTTGCGGAACTGAGGCCTTTGGGGCTTGCTGGAGCCCCGACTGGCAAACAGCCCCTTGCTGCCGCATGTCCTTTTTTTGTTCAGACCGGGCATGGTCCACCCCCATGGTCATCCGCTCCACACCGGTCTCCAACTCTGATGAGCTGTTAGAAGCCGGTGGAGACTGGTAGATCGATTCATCATCGGAACCAATGTCAACAAGCTCTGTGGAGGCTTCGGCGACCTTCATTGCCGTGGTGGGAGTTGGGCGGCGAACCGCCCCCACCAGTGGCACCAAACGGTCGTGGAGGTCCGACATCGACGCCTCCAGTCTCCAAGCATCAAATTCAAACAATTTATTGACACCGGCGGGGTTCTGCATTTTAACGCTAACCTCCGCCAACATCGCCACCAAATTCTTGACGAGCAGTAATGGTCGATCACTCCGGATCGGCTCGGTAGTGGGACCGAGAAAACGGTCGGGGATATGGAGGTCCAACACCCGAAAGACCTGGTTCTGGCGAACAAATCGCTTCAATTCAAAAACATAATACATCTTGTCCAGGTCTTGTTCGGTGATAACCTCATCCCCGACCTTCTACTTTTCTTCGAAGTCGTCTTCGTCGGGTGGCATTCCCAGCCCTTTTCTGGGCACCTTGGGTACTTTGGGGACTTTAGGGAGGTAGACCGGATCGTTCCAGTCAGCCTCCAAGTAATTTTCATCTTTTGGTTTTCCATCAATTTTTTCATTCATACGCATAGGATCAGGACCTTGGTCCTGATCCTTTCCGGAACTATAGCAAGACCTGCTATAGTCCCGATCGGCCCCGGTGGGAGCCTTTTGGGGAGGAAAAAACTTATTAATCCCGATCTGGTCCTCCACCAGGCCAGATCGGACATCGCCATCTTTATCAACAACGAGAACGTAAGGCGATAGCCTTTCCTTACGTCCTCTCCAGAACGACTCCATATTCAAATCATTCAAATCTTCGAATCCAATTTTTGATGGAATATCAGCACGGTGATATCCACGATCACCAAGTGATCCGGGCACGCGCACCATTGCGGTGGAGTCAAGTTCGAAATCTAAAACATTAGCATCGATAACCTGACTACCACCATCGCGCCCAGCCTTCCAACTTTCGGAGGGGGTACTCCGCGGACCACCACTCGAGATCTGGTCCGATCGTCCGATGCAAGCAGACGACCGGTCGTCATCAGAACCCACTTGGTCCGATTGTTTAGTGTCCATCTCACCTTGTGTACCCGATGGAATGGGCTAGTTACACACTCGGTGGATCGGGATCGCAGATTGGATCGAAGTGGTCTTGAATATAGAAGACCGATCTGGGTAGGTATCTCTGGGGCGGAACTCTTCACCCCATACACAAACAGACCAAAAACACTTCCAAGAGATAACTTCCAGTAGTCGATCGTCCAAGCGATCAAGACCTGACCAATACGAAATAATAGAGGGTAGACCGACCGTTCCGGTCTAGTTCCCGACCAATACGAAATAAGACCAAAACCGGTCTAGTTTAAAACCAATATTAAAACAAGCCAATATGTCCGCGTAAAGACCCAATATGCTCGTGAAACTCCACAAACGATATCTCCACACCAAGGCCAATCCAGTGAATAGCACGTTCCAAACGTACTTGAGTTGAGGTGTTGAGATCGCCAAATCGTACTCCCGTCGAGGGACTTCCGGTGGGCCAAAGTGCGCGTGCGGCGCGTCCAGACCGGGTATAATGGGCGATAGGGGATAATTCGACCCTCTGCTCCCAAGCACTCCGCGGCGTTCGGAGGCGACTAGTGTACGAAAAGGGGAGAACGGCGACCCCTAGCTGTGGTGTGAACCAAGACCAGAAGAGGTTTTAGCCACTTAACCGAAAGCTAAAAGATTTCCTTACTTAAAGGTATAACCTCTGTCCTAAAAGGTAAAACCACAACTAAAATACTACTACCCTATAGTCCCTAAATGTACCCCCACAAAAATATGTAAAATACCCAAAGTCGGGTGACTCACCAAAACTTGCGTTCTTGACACTTCTTGAGACTGATAGGCTGAAAAGCCCCCCTTGTTTAAACCAATCCGAAATTAGACCAAATGCCTTGACGAAACTTGACCAGAAGTGTGCCAAATTTTGGGCACGCTTCTCCACATAGACCCACTTGGTTGGGAGAGGTACTCTGTTTGGCGGACGACGTACGAGAGGAGTCCATGTTTCCAAACTTTCTAGAGACCGTAATTCTTCATTTTCTCCATTGCTCCACATACCACTGTTGGTGCTTGCGTGGGCCTCCCTATAACTCTTGGGATCCGGCCCCGCCGCCATCGTAATATTCCTTTGTGACGTCGAATCAGACACGGTATACCGTTGATCTGTTGGGAGCGATCGGGTTGGTTAAAAGGGAAGTAGTTTTTGGGCCAATCGTGTGTCAGAAGTGTCAAGCACGCAGTTTTAGGTGAGTCACACGATATTTCATGTATTTTACATATTAGTTTTTTAGTCGATATTAAATATAGTTTTTGTTTCTCTGTGTTTCTTTTACGCATAAGCTCCCCTCCTACCGTGGAGTCTTTGAGAGAACAGGGTCCCCTCCAGCTCAACTTACCCGGCCGGGACGCGTTACGGACGCACTTGGCCCGACGGAAGTCCCACGACGGGAACGCGTAGTTAACACAACAGAACTCACTCTCAGGTTGCACACGTTTGGAACGTTTAACTATTAATTGAAAAGGTTATCATTTTATTGGAAAGGTTATGTGGAGATCACATTGGTGGATCCCCAAGCTATTGAATACGATTATTTGGCTGCTCCTAATTGGTTTACCGATCTCTCGTTTTATTTGGGCTCTACGATCGGCTATACGCGATCTGCCCTGGCAATATATTGGATTAAGTATATCGTTGGACATTGACGTGTTTTGTAGCCAGTGCAAACGCACGGTGCGGCTAGCGCACAGAGGAAGGCTTTACTTTAGCGTCGATACCCCCCTACTTAGCCGATACGCCCTTATATAAGGGCTTGGTGGGAGATTGCTCTCTCACTCGGGGATAAGATTCCCTGAGTTTACGCTTAGTAAACACTAACGCCTTATTCCAAGGCTTCCCTTAGTAGGGAGTAGCTAGGGGAGGTGCTCCCCTGCTACGACACTTACTGCACGCGCGACCGTTCCGGGTCATGCGCCTAGCAGGATTCAGTATATTTGTAAACTGATTTATTTATTTAATATAAAATTAGCCTAACTTAATAAACTAATATAAACTATATGCAATACTAGGTAGAATTTACTTAATCCGTACCTAGCCGAAAATGTAGTGTACACCACCTGTGTACCAACACGTGGCAGACTGACACTCCTTCACTAAGGGCTCCCGCCCTGATTGGTTAAAACAACCAATAGGTCCGAACCTTTCGGACCGGTCAATACTTGACCTCAACCGTTGTATATTTACGTACACCAACGTAACTAAATGTAACCCCGTTACATGTTTAAAGTGAAGATTTCCACCCTATATACACCCTGCCCCAGAAGTGTATCGATCAATATCGATCCCCCAAAGTCCATATCGCGCGACGGTGCACCGAGTGTGTAACCACCCAAACCAATGGTTACAAAAGGTGAGAAGCGTCAAAGTAAATTTGACCAGGCGTCCTGCAGTAGAGATCGGCCATCTGATCGTAGTGTACGCAATGGTTCGCAGGGGTACCCCCCCGTAAGTTGGTCCACTGGGCACGATGGTTGTCGGGTTCAGGACACTTCGGTGTTCGAATTTGAACTCGACTTCACCACAAGTTCTAGCCCAACGAATCGTTTGTTAGCTTTGCGTCCGACTCGTCTATGAGTCCGCAATGTGGTAGCCATGCGTATTTGAAGTTACTGAATCTCATTGACCCCAAGCAATCCGCGTTGGTTTTGTTTGTGGGCACGACCCTTCAGACGATATGTACGTAAGGTCGGTTCTAGCCATGATTGTTGTAACAAGGTTACATTTGGTTACGTTGGTGTACATAAATACACAACGATTGAGGTCAAGTATTGACTGGTCCGAAAGGTTTGGACCTATTGGTTGTTTCAACTAATCAGGGCGAGAGCCCTTAGTGACGGCGTGGCAGCCTGCCACGTGTTGGTACACAGGTGGTGTACATTACATTTCGGCTAGGTACGAATTGAGTAAGCTCTACTTAGTATTACATATAATTTACATTAGTTTATTAATTTAGACTAATTACATATTAAATATAAATCAGTTTACAAAATACTCTAAGACTTCTAGGCGCACGACCCAGACCGGTCGCGCGCGCAGTGAGTGTTTAAAGCAAAAGGGAGTACCTCCCTTAGCTTTTCCCTTTCTAAGGAAAACCTTGTGACAAGGTGTTAGTGTTTACTAACAAGTAAACTCAGGGAATCTTGGCCCCGAGTGAGAGAGCGATCTCTCACTAAGCCCTTATATAAGGGCGTATCGGCTAAGTAGCGGCGTATCGCCGTATCGCCGCTTAAGGAAAGTATTCCTCTGTGCTCTAGCCGCACCGTGCGTGTACGCACCAGCTACAATTGCGATGCTGATGATGGCAATGTCTACGTTCGGCGCCATCGATGAGAGAGGCCACATCATTTGCGAGTCTGCTTTCTTCTATGATTAACAAAAAAGCGTACGTGGTCCGTCGAGGAGGGTCAGGGCGTCATCGACACCAGCAAAGATAAGATCAATATCGTCGGCTATGAGCCCATCCAAGACCACACCGCCAAGCTCAAGGAGCGCGTCAGAAACTCCTAACCGCTATCAAAGGCGCTCGAGAGCTACGTATTCGCTCTCACACAGAGTTCGGGAAGCTAGAAAACCATAAGTGCGAGGTGTTTGTCCCCATAGCTATTGAGCTGTAGTCTCACTCGCAGGACACGACACGGACGAAGCCACATCGTTCTTCAGATACCGTTCCTCGCCAATGGGCTTGAGCTTTAGTTGACTATGTTCGATTTCATCTGAACAGTCTGTCCAATCTGTGTTACTTCCGTCGATCCCTGTTCAATCTACGTCATCTCTTTCGGGTATAGTCTGCCCAGTCTTAATGCTTGTCACCAATACGCTTGCAAACCACACACCAGTGCAAAAACCGCAAAGTCGAAGCGCCGACTGTGCCGACGGAGAGCCGAGTGAAAATATTGGACCACACTCGCCTGTCATTTGACACTGATTTTGTGCAATCATAGGACAGATTCGAGCGTTTCTCCTGTCTCAGGTTGGGGTGTTAAAAAAGAAAAGAAGCTAGTCACAAAAGCTGCATAAATTGAGGTAAACGTAGACAGGCACATTTCGTACGTCAATACCAAAAATGGACATCAACTAACAAGAGTGGTGCTAACACTAAAATTTTGACATATAGACCCAAAAAAATTGTTCGAATTAATTTCAAACTGCAATTCGTCTAACTCGTAGACCAGCGGAAGTACCGAGATGAATCAATTGCCTCTTAGGGCCGTGCACTTGTGAAAAAACATACGCCAGCACTTGTACCGGTCTACTATCTTTTCTAAAGGCTATGTGTACCTTCATCGCTCCTATCCTTTGAGACAGGGGCCCCCATCTTGAGCATATACACACTCGTCTACATCCTTGAGACAGGCAGGACCTGTATGTGAGTTGCTCTAGCTTTCACTTGCATTTTTTTCTCGCACGACGACTGCAGTGGTCGCTAAAAGAACTAAGAGAATGAGAAAGATGACAATCCCGAGACAAGGATACATAGCGATTGCTGTGATCTTGGTTCTCGCAGTTGTCGGCATCGTCCTTGGCGTTGTCATGAGCCAAGGCTCGTCCAAAGCAAACTCGGAGTTATCCTCGAAAGTGGCAGGTTTTAGTTCCTCCTTTTTCCGAAAGTCGCGCACGATAGTATCCACGATAACGTCCGACCCGACTAGTGTCACGTATGCATTATCAGCTTTCGCGATCGGGGATTGGGGGACATCGATCGCACGAAACTCTAGCTGTCTGCGGTCGTCCACATCCAATCACTACGATATCAGCGCTGAGGATGTTGCGGCTAATGTAATGAGCCAACAGGCGAATGCTGCCGACATCTCTCCGGTATGTGTCATCGGTCAAGGTGATAGTTTTTACGGGACGGGCATGAACCGTAAGCGTGGACGGCCGGCCTCCCGTTTCAGGAGGACGTTTGAAAGTAACGTCAAGAATGACAAACTCAGGACACTTCCATGGGTGACTGTTAGGGGTCCTCATGACTATGGTCGAGCCAACTTTATTTGCTCCCATGGTGACAGTGCAGGAAAATGTTCATCAGCGGACGATCTCTTGAGATCTCTGAAGACGAAATTTGCGTGGCAGTCGACGGACACGAGTCCAAATGATGCACCGTGGACCCTTGATGATCATTTCCACGTATACCGCATCCGAGATGAAGCGAGGAATGTAAGCATGGACATTTTTAATGTTGATTCCGGGGATGCCGACGTACATGGTGCAAAAGAGACGTGCTGCCAGTGCTACGGATACGCTGGTGGCAAGGACGAAAAGTGCGTCAATATTGCGCGAGGTCACGATGTGTGTTGTGGCGGAGACGTCGACATGTTTGACCGGTGTATGGCTCAATTCACGGCGTGGAGTGACGACTCGCGGAAGAGACTCGAGGCAAGCATTGCCCAATCAGCCGCAACGTGGCTTGTGGTTAACAGTTACTACTCGCCTTACGATCACTACGCGGAGGCTGGTATGATCAAGTGGTTTAACATTCTTAACGGCTCGGGTGTTCATTTGTGGCTCAATGGCCACACCCATGGCGAGAGCCATGATTACTCGTCGTCGCTTGGTATCCACTTTGTAGACAATGGAGTTGTGGGTGGTATGCCACATGAGTCTGCGGGCGAGATTCCTACGTATGCGCAGAAATACGTCAAGAAGTTGTGGGGTTATGATCGAGCTGAGTATGGTTTCTTTTCCTTGACAGTCTCAGCGGACTGGTTAAAGCTGCAGTACCATACGGCAGACGACAAGTGGTCGTATGCCACGAGTTTTAATTCGACGACAGTTGGTGGCGTTGCTACGAAGCATTGCTGGTACATTCCAAATGATGGCACGGAAGGAAAGGAATGCACCTCCATGTGGCCGGCGTCGTAGACGACGATATTTTACTTAAAAATACGAGCAGCACGCGTTCCAAGGGGATCTCTCTATCTACTGTATACACTGATCAATTGCAAGAAAAAGCCTGAACATGTACAGTTCAGCTCTGTGCCACTGAGTTGGCCAACACACTGAACCAGTTGAATATCGTTGACGAACACCAGTCGGTACGTGCTGCTGTAGCGCACGGGCCTATGGTGTGAATGTCACGTTCGCGTTGCTATTGAGGACCAGGAGACGGGAAAAAATTATTGTGATTGTAATGTTGCAATCATTGTGGCTGAGAATGATTGATTTTAAAGATAACGTCTACTATGCCCCTGTTTTGGCCCAAAAATTCTAAAATGCCCCTGTTTTCGCGGTGCCCTCGAATCGCTAAATTTAAGGCGACTATTTAATAATACATTAGCTTATATACTTTCCTTAAGACTAAAACTTCCTTACTTGCTCCCTGTGCGCCGCCCTACACTAATCACGTAGGGTGCACTTCTACTGAGAAACAACTTCCAGACTCTAACGTGCTCAAATTTGTTGGGGACAATATCATCCGTTAGCCTGGCGGCTCCAATCTTCGTGACCCGCTGATTACGTTCCCACATGGCTGTTCGCTGGCTTGAACAGTAGCTCGTGCGTGCTTGACAGTAGCTCATGCTTGCTGTGGCTTAAAGCGATTTCGATAAACTTATACCCTTCTCCGTCGATGTCTAGCCTATCGGCGCCTTACGCTTGAGTACATGTGCCAACTATATAGTCCCCTCCATTCTTTCACTGGTCTGAAGATCACTACTTCTGCACATATTCAGACAAAAAAAAGCGTATCCGTTGTGTCCGTTTTGACAGCGTGCCTGTTATGTATTGGTTCATGCAGTTGAGAGATGAAGCGTGGTTCTTCTAGCACTACGTAGAGTATCCTTGAAAATATATAACCGATTCAGTCGACTTGCAACCCCTCCTCATCCCATTTGATCTTTTTATTGTGACGGCGTCATGAAAACCTCCTTCAGCAAAGGGGGTGAGCGTTTGACGTTTGGACGACGTCCCAACATCCCCTAATATATCTAGCAAAGAGAATTGTGGGCCAAAACAAGGGCATATTAGACGTTATCTCTTCATTCTTCATTAAATAGTCGCCTTAAATTTAGCGATTGGAGGGCGCCGCGAAAACAGGGGCATTTTAGGATTTTTTTAAGAAGAGGGGCATTTTAGAATTTTTGGGCCAAAACAGGGGCATATTAGACGTTATCTCTTAATTTTAATGGGATGACAACATCAGGTGGATATTGTAATATTAGGGAGGGGGTCAAATATATCAAGCTTAAGGTCAAAAAGGTGTGACAAAGTTAAAAAAATTAAATCTTATCACTAATTTTATAGGGTCAGTCTGCGGTCACGTCTTAATTTGCCACGTCGGGATCAACTTGACCAATCCAGTTCAGAAGTACCCTTTCTACCCACCCACCTATGCAATCCTGTAACAGGACTGATCCTGTTACAGGCTTACACTGTAATTGCGAGGAAGCGCGCAATACAATTAGGGCAGGATTAGTTGATAACAACTAATCCTATACTAAAAAGTAAATATAAATATTTACTTGAGTCTAAGAACGCAAAATTAAGAGTGTTTATTTAATGGGTGGTTTAGAGGCTTATAGTATAGTAACTACCTAATTAATATAATAATATCAAGTGTTCAACTAACTGTACTATTAGTTAACCTGCAAGATTCGGTATTTATACCGAATCGACTTTTCCTTCGTAGATTATAATAACTTATAATCTCTTATTTAAATTTCAGACAACGCGTCTGAAATTAAACTGTGATATTCTAACTTGAATATCAATTATGTAATGGCACCCGATTACATCAACCCCCCCACTTAAGGTGGTTGGCCAATAATAATTCTTATTTTGGCCAATCATGGGTGGCACTTGCTGGTCAGAATTTCTCATTCACCAACTGATTGACCATCGACTCGATGGTCAAGACACACGGCGGCGGCGCTCTAAAGAGCGCTGCTGAAAACAATGAAGGAACTTCTTCCTCCGCCTCAGCCCTAGGTGCTGAGGTGTTGAGTGACAACGGTGACGCTGCATTAGCAGCGTCAACTACGCAAAGGTCGGAAGACGTACCGTCTTCGACCACAGATGCTGCTAAGGCGGCATCTGGCAAGAAACAGGGAGATGTTGCTAATACAACATCTCGCACGATGGCAACTTCCGAATGGCGTGTTGCCAAGAGGGCTATGTTCGGGAGTTCTGACTCCGAAAAAAGTGATGGGGATACAGATGTACCCACTAAAGGATCTAGCGAGTCGAAACTACGCTAGGTGCTCATCGCCTAACAGAGATGATGACTCTGGTGTCGCTGGCATAGCTGACAGCGACAATGATTATCACAGGTGGTTGCGGGAGCGCAGCTCACCACCTGGACCAAGTACTTCTCTACGTCGGGGTGATTTAAACCCGGCGCGTGGTGTTGAAGCAGGCGGTGATCCGCCTGCTAAAGAGCTCGAACAGAAGCGGCGCCTGCCTCTTCTAAAGCGTATCATCGTATGGAACCACATGTTCCGTACAAAGTGGGGTTTTGGACCCCTGGCTGGGCTATTGCCCCCAACAGTGGCGGTCACCGTAAACGGGACTGCCAGTATGCGTTGTTCGATATCAACGTTCTGGATGACTGCGAAGACATCCAGTCACGTCGATTCGATCGAAGTACAGATGATAGACGTCTGTACTTTATTGACCTCTTTTTCCAGGTTCGATATTATTCGAGCCGGAAAGGGGTCAAGGAAGAACAGGGACGATAAAGACGCCCTGACTCAGAGTTGGAATGCTTTTGTTGACAACTACAACAAAAGCCCAGATGATTACATGAATAAAGTTCACGTAATGCGTGAGCGCTTTTTAAAGCACTCACGAACAGGCAAAATGGAATACATCCATTATGCTTGCATCAAAGAAGGGTTAAAGTGTGGTGTCCCTTCTCACCTCGTTTGCCCGCGGTGTCCGCAAGGCGCTCCTCGTCTGTCAGAGGAGGAGTTGCGGGGGTACGGTGGCTTTTCCGTACCCGCCGAAATTCAGGGTTTAATTGATACCCTGAATGCATCAACACCTACTGTTGATGCTACTTCCCATTATGAGTTTGAGACTCCTTCTCAAACTCAGTTAAAAGGTCTGGGGCGTCGGCCCTCAGAACCTCAATCGGCTCCCAAGAGTCGAACACTTGGGGATATCCCAGCCAGCGTACCAAGTACTCGGTACGCTGCCCCTTCTTCGAAGGAACCGAGCGCTTCGAGATCAAGCGCTCGAGGATATATCGCTTATTCCCCTGATTATCAATCAGGGGCGGTGGAGGTTGAGAATTCCCTCGCCGTTGTTGTTGCGGAGCATGGTTCTTTGCTCCGCAAGCTCGAGGAGGGTTATTCCTCCTTGAGCAGCGATATGTCTCACTGTGTGAAGACATATCGGTCTCTTCGCGAGGATGTCCGCGACATCCTCGGAGCGCACACTGCCCTCCAGCAGAAGAATGATCTTCTGTACATTGAGCTTTCTCGCTATAAGAGAGAGCTCGATCGGCGCACGGCTGATCTCGAGCAGTCGAAGGCGGAGGTAACGACTCTCCGATCTGCTCACCAACGGCTGGAGGCCGATTACAATTCTCTCTTGGGAGACTTGGAGAAGCACGGTATCTTCCGTGGTTCTGCGTCTCGTCGTAAGACGAAGACGAGTGATACGGCTTGAGCCGCCCAACATAGAATGTTGGGTGAAGCCGCATTGCTGTGGGAATGTCTAAGGTATAGGAATTCCCCCGAATCTCTTGGACCTTGAAAGGTCCAATGTACTTAGGAAGCAACTTCCGTGTAGGGAAGTTGCTTATTGCATGTGTAGGCAAATTGGTAGTGCTTAATAATACCAATTCACCTTTCAGAAAGGAGTTTTTGTTCTTCCTTCCTTGTTTGTCTTCATTTTGCTTCTGCTTATCAAAAGCAGAGGCAAGTGCATCTTTTATATAGCGTATTACAGCTTGGCGCTGTAATACGAATTAATCTACTGCTTTATCAGCAGTAAGTGCATTGTCCTCGTTGTCTGCAGCCATTGCTGCAGACACATATTCATCGTATGCAGCTTCAGTTTTAATTGAAGCTGCTTCCGCTTCTACTGTATTTTCCGTAGAAGGGCCATCGTTTTGTTCACAAGTTGCAGTCGCAACTCGCGCATTGACTCGCTCAAAATTTGAGCGGGTCCCTCCCCCACTTAGATTTGGCGTACCGCCAAGTAAATCTGGGGTTCGTGGATGCCTTAAGGCATCCACGTAGAACGGTGTATGCTTAGTTGAAGCATGCACCGAATAGTTAATCGCAAATTCGGTGAGTGACAGGTAGTCAGTCCACTGTTCAAAGGCATGTGCGTATGATCGCAACATGTCTCCGAGAACGCGGTTAACCCGTTCCGTCTGCCCATCCGTTTCCGGATGGTCCGCAGTTGACATCTTCAACTGGGTTCCCAACAATTAGAACGTTTCTTGCCAGAAACGTCCTGTAAATCTCGGATCTCTATCCGAGACAATGTCTTCCGGCATTCCGTGCAAACGGAATACCGTATCAACGAATATCCGCGCTGTTTGAGCGGCGGTTACGTTCGCTGATACTGCAGTAAGATGTACCATCTTACTTAAACGGTCTACAAAGACCACTATTCCGGTCTTCCGACTATTGTCGGGTGGAAGACCGAATACGAAGTCCATTAAAATGGACTTCCAACACTCTGTCGGAACCGGCAGAGATTGCAGCGGAGCCTGTGCAGACTGCGCAGACTTAACGCGCTGGCAAATCTCGCAAGAGCGTACGTATTTCCGTACCCACTTGTACTGGTTTCGCCAGTAAAAGTCACGTGCGAGAGAAGCGTATGTCTTCTCTCGACCTTGATGCCCCGAAATCGGAGCATCATGATGCTCAAACATAATTTGATGTTTGAGATCATCGTCGTTTGGAACTACTATGCGACTTTCATCTTTTTGGTCTGTGCTGTAAAGCAGCAGACCATCGTACAGTCGATATCGATGCACGCAAGCGCGGAGGAACTCTTGGAGTTCCTCGCGTTTCTCACTTGATTGATTACGTAAGTAATCAATCAACAGACGTGTCTCCTCGTATGTTTTGTACGCCTCGCGTACTTGTCGTATAATTGACGACGACAAAGCAGTGCAACGGATCGCGTTTGCACTGGCACCTTCGGTTACGGACGGTTTCGTCTCTTAATCGAGCCTTCGTGATAGCGCATCTGCTATCAAGTTCAACTTTCCGGGTTTGTATTCAACCGTAAAGTTGTATTAAGCAAAGAATGACAGCCATCGAGCCATTCTTTGAGAAATGTGTGGTAAATTCATGGCCGTGCGTAGCGACGAATGGTCCGTGTAAACCACAAACGGTCTATATCCCAATAGATAGATCCGAAACTTAGCCAGTGCGTACTTCATGGCAAGGAGTTCCTTGTCATGCACTGGATAGTTGCGCTCGGCTGGGCGCAACTGAAGCGATTGATAGCAGATTACGCGATCACGATCATCGTGATCACGCTGCATTAAAGCACAGCCGATATCGAAATCGCTCGCGTCGCAAACGACGTGGAACGGACGCTCGTTATCGGCTATAGACAAGACAGGCGCTTCAGTCAAGCTTTGCTTGACTGCATCAAAAGCATCTTGACATTGGGTATCCCAATGCCATTCGACATATTTCTTAAGTAATTGAGAAAGAGGCCGTATCAACCCAGCATAGTTGCACGAATACTTGTGCAAATATGTTGCCAATCCAAGGAACTTTCGAAGTTCCTTAACGTTGTTTGGCGTAGGCCATTCAACGATCACCCTGATCTTTTCTGGATCAGGACGCACCCCGTTCTTGCCCACAAAGCATCCAAGAACGGGTATCTCAGGTGCACCAAAGGTGCACTTCTTCAGATTTGCATAGAGCTTATGCGTAAGCATAAGCTCTAACACTCGACGTAGATGCTCCCTATGGACATCTACATCGCTTTTATCGTGTTCACCCTTACTATGGATGAACACGTCATCGAAATAACTCGGTGCGAATTCTCGCACCGGGCGTAATAGATGCGTTACGCATCTGTTAAACGTAGCAGGGGCATTTTGAAGCGCCTGTGGCATAACAAGCCACTCCCAAAGCATGCCGCTTGGGGTGCTTACTGCCGTGAGAGGGATATCCTTCTCACGCATTAGGATTTGATAAAATCCATCTCTTAGATCGAGAGCACTAAAGATGGTGCTCCCGCACATGCCATCTATGATGACATCCTTCCGCGGTATCGGTGTCTGTGCCGGTACCGTCGCTGCGTTCAACTTGTTGTAAGCGTGAACGATTCTCCACCCACCTGTGGACTTTTTCACACAAAAGGTGGGGGTAGAGTGCGGTGAGATAGACTCCCGCACTTGGCCTGCTTTACGACGAGCTTCGAAAAACTCGTCGATCGCTTGTACTTGATCACGCGGCATCGGCCATTGCCACGTAACACAATACTTCGTGCCTGGCACGAGGTCAATCTCATGACGAGTTCCTTTATCCTTAGGGAGCTCGCTAGGTACTTCTTCTGGGAATACGTCAGCGTATTCCCGAAGTACCTCATAAAATGGGGAGTTCGCTTTAAGCGACTCCCAGCTCTGCGCTTCAAAGCGCTGAACTTTGGTTTGATCATTGGGAACCTCTTTCCCAATGTTTTCCACTTGTAATGTGGATATTCGTTCACGAATATCCACTACATCATCTGTTGCAACGATAATACAGATCTGTTCGATCTGATCATCGTGCAAGTTTCTCATAAACTTCTTCCAGCTTAGCGCTGGAAGAGCCATCAACTCCGAACCTTCTTTCGGAGGGTGTTCCATCAACAGAGACTGGGTAGCTAATCCGGTCTCCGTTTGCGTCAAGACGTTGATTGTCTAGACGGAACTGTCCATGCAATCAGACGCACTGGTCTAATTGACTGCTACACGGTGATTACGATTCACCGTGTGCGAATACTCATCCTCACGGTGGCCACTGCCTACCATGGAATTTTCTTGTCGATCAGATGTGCTCGTCTGATCGGCCGCCTGTTCTGCGACACGGTGGTCTTTATCACCCGTGTGCATGGCTAACGCAACGTGGTGGGCACTGGCCACCACGGAGTTGTGCTCACGATTGCACTCGATCGTGAGTTCACTCTCATCAACACGGAATTCATTCGTCGTGTTGGAACCTTCGGTCGCACAGTGGGTGTTTCCCACTGT
>CM047591.1:11523469-11540999 GCA_026184515.1 Peronosclerospora sorghi | reverse complement strand
GACTCTCACCAGCGGAGGTACCTTCCGCTGATCGTGTCAGAAAAGACGTGGTGGCGCCATCGCTATCCACTAGACTGTCTGACGCTGCGGTTGTATCCTCTGATACAGCCGGATTACACACAGGGTGATCATATCCTGTGCATCCGCCGCAGTAGATCGATAGGTTAACCCAGTCGATCGAAGGTTTAAACTTGGACATCCATGGGATTTCAAGTATCACATCGAACTTGTCATCTAAATCGAGGACGATGAATTCATCCTCGAATGACAGTTCATTCAACTCGAAGCGTGTTTTAATCACACGCTTTGGAATAGTCACGGTTGCACCTGTTGCTAACCGGACTGACAACATACTTCGTGGGGTCTCTACCTCCACGAAGCTCAACAGCGTTAGACTCTGAGTTCTAACGAAATTGTTTGATGCTCCTGTGTCAAACAAAGCTCGCATGGGGACATCGCTCCCGTGCGGCTTAACCTCCAGGGTGATAAGAGGCTTACCATCACCCTGCACCTTTTGACAGGACATAGTCCCGTCTGGGGCTATTACCCTCACATGCCCTATGTCGGCATGTGGGATAACATTCCCAGTAGGGCGCCCCGCCCCTACTGGTGATTCTCGTTTTTTGCACCAACAGGGTGATTTCCCTGTTGGTGTCGCCGTGCAGCGGACGGTTCCGTCCGCTGACTGCGTGGCACCGGACGCGGTGCCATACACTCATGGGCAAAATGCCCCATTTTCGCGCATCTATTGCAGTGAATATTCTTCTTAAATTTCGGTTGCTTCGTGTTCGAAGCAACCGAAACCGATCGGTCCATCGGCTCTGGACCTTCACCGCCCATTCTCTGTCGCGGGTGGCTGTTTCTTGAGGCGAAGTGTGAGCTTCGTCTGCCTGACTGCTGATTGTTGACATGCCGTTGCGGCATGTCAAAAGCGAAGGGCTGTTGAGCCCTTCGGCTGTACCCAGCATGCGATGACGCTGATCGCATGCTGAACTCCTCACGGATGCTCATGTCACTGGCATCCCTTAGAGTCTCTGGCGGTTGCCGGTAGAGTCTCTGTTTGACGGGACCATCATTGAGTCCCTTCATGAAGCCCGTGACCTGCATAGCAGGGGGCACCGGCTCATACACAATATTTGACAGCAAATATTGCGTCTTCTGAGCGTAAGCTTAAAGTTCAAGCTTAACTTGACGGAGTTCCATAAACTCCTGCCGACTACTTAGCTCCATTTCTGGAGCTTCAAAGTTGAGCTTTAGCTCAGCTTTAAATTCCTTATAAGAAAGGATCGCAGAGTCATCAGTGGCTCTGCGACTCATCGCCCATGCCCTGTCTCTGCCGCCTAGACATTTTGTGGCGAAGTACGCCTGTTGACGTTCGTCAACAATATTTTGCGCAGAGATGGCATCTTCCACCTCTGCGAACCATCTACGAAGGGGCTCGCCCCCTTCGCCGGTAAAGGGCGGTACTCGCGCCTTTACCACTTCAACGCTATGCGTTGTAGGTGTAGTTGCGGTCCGCGCTGCCTCTGGCGCGGGCCGTTCTGACTTTTCTAGGTGGTTTAGCCTAAAGCGGTTCACCACCTGTACCACTTCCTCTGGAGACTTACTCTTGAGGAAGATTATGATGTCGGTCCCCATAGACCGAATCATTTCCACCGTCGCGTCTTTACTACGCGACGAGAAGTGAGGGAAGTGTTTATTCACCTCTTCCAGCGTTCTTTCTCGATCGGCAGCCGACATGTCTCGCGACATGATGCCGAGCGGCTCTTAATCTTCGCTCCGCTAGTTAACTAGCAGAACGGAACTGTGGTCGTTAAGACGGACCACAAAGTGCTACTAGGTGTAACAGGACTGATCCTGTTACTGGCTTACACTGTATTTGTGCGAGGAAGCGCGCAATACAATTAGGGTAGGATTAGTTGGTAACAACTAATCCTATAATTAAAGTAAATATATTAATATTCACTTGTTATCTAGAACGCAAAATTAAGAGTGTTTATTTAATGGGTGGTTTAGAGGCTAATAATATAGTAACTAACTAATTAATATAATAATATCAAGTCTTTAACTAACTGTACTATTAGTTAACCTGCAAGATTCGGTATTTATACCGAATCGACTTTTCCTTCTTAGATTATAATAACTTATAATCTCTTATTTAAATTTCAGACAACGCGTCTGAAATTAAACTGTGATATTCTAACTTGAATATCTATTATTAATGGCACCCCATTACAGAAATGCCCAAAAAACTCTCCACAGCACTGATCGACAGGTTCCAGCTATCGCATGTCTCCAACAACCGTTCGACCTTCTCGCACAGATCGCTCCATGACGAAGCAGGGATCAGAATGTCGTCGATATACGATCACCTCCCCAGAACGGACGGTCTCATTTCCTGATCGGGTTCACCCTCTGTAAATACATCATGATTTTCGGTGGGTTCCCGATCGGTACTGATCTAGAATTGTCCATACAGTGCGTTGTCGATCAGCCTCTGGTAGATCTGTGGCGCTTTCTTCAAACCGAACGGCATACGGTTCCACTCGAACAGACCGAACGGCGTAACAAATGCGGAGATCTCGCGAGCCCGTTCGGTCATCGAAACCACCCAAAATCCACTTGCAATATTCAGCGAGCAATACCATAGGGTCTTGTCAAGATCTTCCAACAGATCGCTGATCAACGGCATCGGGTACACCATAAGCTTGGTCAACCGGTTTACCAACCGATAGTCGATGCACAGCCTGATGTCGACGTCGTTCTTCTTGATCACAATCACGATCGGCGAGGCCCAAGGGAGGTCGACGGTTTGATAATCTTGGTAGACAACAGTCCTTTAATCAGATCAGACAATTTCTCACGGTACTGTGGCGCCACACGTCGACATCGCTGGGCGATCGGCTTGGCATCACCCACGTCGATGTCAAAAATCACTCCGCGAGCAGCACGGGTTAAGGCGTTGCCTTTGCCGATCAGCAGATGTTGCTTCTTCCATATGATCTTCTTTAGCCGATCGATCTGGTCGGGACTGTTGACATCCCAATCACCCACTTGTAGATCGTCCAAGGTGACTCGGGCATATCGGCAGACACCTCAGGGAGGACTGCCATCTGGCTCTACAGCTCCTGAATATATTGATCCCCGCCCTCATGTATACAAACTTGATCGTCTTCCGGGGCAATATCACCCAAACCGACCTGATCTGTTGCACACTGCTATTCCCGATCGGCGGTCCGCTCTTCAACGACGTCGATCTACTTAGGCGCGCCATCGTGGTCCGCCCCATCAATACCATGCTCCCTTTTTTCTATTCCCTGTCCCGCTGTCGCCTGTTCTTGTGACGCCACCACGTTGACGAACCTTGGCTCATCTACTTGATGGTCCACCATGTTCGGCGACTACGGTGTTTTTTTTCGAACTAACATCTTCTTTGGGGTTACATAGCTGGGTCGTTCCACCATAGGTGAGGTATCTTCTTCCACCGATCCATCATCGCTGATCAGATCGGTGGTCGCTTGGTATGCCAAGTTCTGCCACTCAACATACTGTCTCGATCCGATCGAGACGAACCCCATCTTTCTTGGCACCTTCCCTTCCGCCATCTACATGCCAACAATATTATTATTGTCGAGCGTAAGCGGCTTGTCACCGATATCACCGATATTAGTGACTCTAAAATAATCATATCGTCCGGCGCTCTTCACAAAGGTCGGCACCCACCGATCGCCCCTGGTCACCCATAACTTCCTTGATCGAAAACCTTTGTCGACCGGGGTATCAGCTGATTGGCCGACTGGAATGGTGACATCTTGGTCCCACCTGACCAGATCGGTGTGCGATCCGTATAGGGGCCGCCGACCTGCTAACTGGATCCGGACCTCATCCGGGAGTGTAAGCACTCCATGAGACAGATCAAGGCGAATACCTGCCGGCACCATGAAATCCATGCCTAACAGAGCGTCCTGACCGGCCAGATTCCCAGCCCAAGCGCTGAAGAAGTAGACCAACGAACCCGATAGGGTGATCTTCACGAACGTCCTTCCTTCGGTCATGTAAGAGTTTTCACCGATTCCGAACATTCTTGTCTCTGGGTGTCGTCTATACGACATCCAACCTTACGATCAAAGGCGGAGTCGATAATCGAGACTTCAGCCCCAGGGTCGAACAACATCGTTGCCTTCTGGTTGTTAATCTTACCACAGTCTTTTGCCTGCTTGAACCATATGTCGGGCGCATGATACTTCCAGTATCCGCGAGACTCCCCAGGCAGCAGATCCAACTGCATGACCACCTTCGATCGGGAATATTCATCGGTCGTGAGATTGTAAACCGGATGATCCCGATCGACACAATTGAGAATAGAACATGTATTGTCGGTTTATTCTCCTTGCCGACATATGCATAGATGCCAAACGTAGATCGCTCGGATCGATCCAGATTCCAACCTGGCGAGCGTTCTAGTTTAACATCTTCTCCACTTCAGGTGTAACGGGGTTACATTCGGGTAACACTGAGTGTTGGTGTACATGAGTACACCACGGTTGAGGTCAGTATTGGCCGGGTTGAAAGAATTCGAACCTTTGGTTATTTTAACCAATCAGGGCATGGGCCCTAGGTGTGGTGGTGTGTCAGCCATCCACGTGTCAGTACACAGGTGTGTACACTACATTTTAGCTAGGTACGAATTAGGAATATTCTACTTAGTATTACATATAGTTTATATTAGTTTAAATTAATTTAGGCTAATTACATATTAAATATATTCAGTTTACATTTCACTCTATTTAGCGGACGCGCGACCTCGACCGGTCGCGCGCGCAGTGAGTGTTGTAGGTAAAAGGTAATCCTCCCTTTACTTACACCCCGTAAAGGGAATACAGCCGTTAAGGCTAAGTCGTAAACTAACCCGGGAATCGTGGCTCCGAGTAGGAGAACTCTCCTACTAAGCCCTTTACAAGGGCGTATCGGCTAAGTAGTGCTATCTACCGCTTTAAGGAATTGTCTTCCTCTATGCGCTAGCCGCACCGTGCGTATACGCACCGGCTACATCCGGTAGTACTTGTAGTCAATCCAACACCTGTGTTGGTAGACTAGGCATCCTCTGCAAAGGATGAATCAGGACGATTGGGATAGTTTGACCCTCGTCCAGCAGGAAGCCTTTAAAAGGCTGTTACCCTTAACGGGGGAAGAAGGCATGAAGCTCCTAGTGGAGCAGGGCCTTGAGGCCGTAAAGGAAAGGGTAAATGCCCTCATCGCTCATGAGGAAAGTTGCGGTGGAGGTCATTCCACGGGGGTGCGCCCTCCATTATCGTTTAATATAAAGGAGTTCACCGGAGAGAAGGGTGACAACCTTTATGTTTGGTTGCGAGAGGTCGAAACGGCCTTTGCCACAGCGAACATGACCGCTGATCACTTGCAAGTGGGACTTGCATTGACCCATCTTACGGGCAAAGCCCGTACATGGGCGTTTACATGCTCGGAATCAGTCAAGGACGTGTTTCCAACATGGAAGGTCCTTAAGCAGAATCTCATGGACATGTATTCAACGCCTGATCTGGTTTTCCAGAATCAACTGGCGTTCCTAAGGTGCCGTCAAGGCACTAAGCCAGGTGCTTGAGACCCTGTTGGCTGGGATGTACGCGAAAGCGTATTCGGACGATGTGTCCATCCCCGTCTTCATGGGAGGCCTGAGAGAAGGTCCAGCACGTTCGGAATTGTTCCGATGCCGACCCCAATCCCTGGAAGAGGCGTTCAAGATGGCGTTCAACGCCGAGAGGAATTTCCGTTCCTAAGGTGGGTCCCGAACCCATGGACCTGAGTCAGGTCGAAGCGGAGGAGTAACCTTCTGCTAAGAGTCACTCTGACTCTACCTCTCAGAGCTTCGATTCGGAGCTCCTTGCAATGCTGCAGCGGCATGGGCCGCTGAGATTCTTCCTGTGTGGAAGCACGGATCATCTGAGGAACGGATGTCCGCGGAACTCCCAGCGAGATACTCGCTTTAAGGGGCCAAGGGTGGGGAAAAAACCCTTGCCCAAGCCGTCGGGAAACGACGGCTCCCAGTAGGATCGGGGCGCCCTACTGGGGGATACCTCAGTGCTGTTAAACCCCAGGGTAGGGGCCGACAGCACAAAGCCCGGAGGGAAACGGTGCTTTCTAGCACCGAGTTGGTGTACCAGCCAGGGTTGCTGGTCGTCCTTGCGGACGGGAAAGGCTTTGATAAGACTTGGAGAGTCTTGATAGACTCTGGAGAGTCTGACAATTATGTCAGACGATCCTCTATTTAGAAGAGTCGGCTGTATGACGAGGCCCTAGAAGCACGTTCTCGTGACGTTGTCACGGTCCGTCTTGCGACGGGCGTACAGGTTTCTGTACCCAAGGTCTCGAATGACCTTAAGCTGAAGTTTGCAGACTTCGACAGCTTAGAACGTTGCCTAGTCCTGGATTTGGACTCGAGGTATGACCTCATTCTGGGCATGAAGTGGCTGGAACGCCACGAGCCATGGATAGACTGGAAGTCTAAGTCCATTGGCGCAACGCACCCGCGGTCGGGTGAAGCATTGGCGAGTCATGAACCCACCTTTGATCGATCGCAAAAGCGATTCTGGCGTGAGATGCCAGAGATTGGGATGTCTCAAATGATCATTCCCAATGGCGTTAAGGAATAGTTCCTTAACGAGGGGGATTCGGCGGTTAATCCCCACGCCGTGAACGGCGAGACTGGTGAGTTACCTGTGGTAATTCCAATGGTAGGTGTAGGGACCCCTGTGGTTAAGCGCGAGTCGCTTCCACGAAAAGAGACCCGTAGTTCGTCTCTTTTGTACGTCGGAAATGATTCCGATCGCGCCGATAAGGGCGAGACTGGTGAGTCGCCAGTGATAGAGGTGGAATCCTCTGAGGGTAAGCGCGAGGCGCTTAGAGAAGAGACCCGAAGTTCGTCTCTTTCGCACATCGGAATGATTCCGATTACGCCGTAATAGGTGAGACCGGCGAGTCACCGGTGGTAGAGGTAGAGACCTCTGGGGATAGGCGCGTGGCGCTTCCAATAGATGGGGCAATTGACTCCCCCCATCTGGGTCTCGGGATGAGTCCCGAGGCCAGTAGTCAGCAGTCCTACAGGATGCTGAATAGTGTGACAGGTGTTGTCACAGAAGGCGTAGGCCTGGAACGGTTGCTTGGGGTGGTCGAACTGTTGTCGTTGGAGGAGATGTCCTTCAACGAGTTGGGAACTGCTTTGAAAGCAGATGAAATCGACGAGTTTGTCGTATTACGTCCGGAAGTGGAGTTGAACTCCTCATCCACGATGAACGAGTCAGTTTTGGTGAAAACCAAACAGGCATTAAATGCCCGAAGCGGCCTCAAGATCCTCGCGGATCCTGAGGACCCTTACCACTCCTTATTAAAGGAATTTGGAGATGTCATTAGTGACAACCCTCCGATGGGGTTACCGCCGGATCGGGGAGTCCGACATGAAATTGATTTGGTTCCTGGAACCAAATACTGCGTCACTAGGCAGTGGCCTCTTTTTTCCCCTTGAAGAATTCGTCGATGACGTCGCATTGTTCCTTGGGGAGCAATGCGACGTCATCGACGAATTCTTCAAGGGGAAAAAAGAGGCAGGGATGGTACGGGAGAGTAAGTCTCCCCACTCATCTCCCACTTTTTGTGTTCGTAAACCGAACGGAAAGTGGCGCATTGTGCATGCGTATAACAAGCTGAATGCAGCTACTGTACCCATGCAGAATCCGATTCCTCGGAAGGATGTCCTCCAGAACAATATGGCGGGCTGTACTGTGTACAGTGCCTTAGATCTGGTGGACGGATATTGTCAGGTTCTCATGCGATCATCCGATATTCCGCTGACAGCGGTTAGCACGCCTAGTGGCATGCTGTGGGAGTGGCTTGTTATGCCACAATGTGGAGAAGCGTGCCCAAAATTTGGCACACTTCTGGTCAAGTTTCGTCAAGTCATTTGGTCTAATTGCGGATTGGTTTAAACAAGGGGGGCTTTTCAGCCTATCATACTCAAGAAGCGTCAAGAACGCAAGTTTTGGTGAGTCACCCGACTTTGGGTATTTTACATATTTTTGTGTGGGTACGTTTAGGGACTATAGGGTAGTAGTATTTTAGTTGTGGATTTGCCTAATAAAGTAGAAGTCTTTTGGTTGCAGGATTTTTCTAAGTAGAAGTCCTTTGGTCTTGGTTCACACCACAGCTAGGGGTAGCCGTTCTTCCCTATTCGTACACTAGTCGCCTCCGCCCGCCGCGGAGTGTTTGGGGGCAGAGGGTCGAATTATCCCCTCTCGCCCACTATACCCGGTCTGGACGCGCCGCACGCGCACTTTGGCCCACCGGAAGTCCCTCGACGGGAGTACGATTTGGCGATCTCAACACCTCAACTCAATTACGTTTGGAACGTGCTATTCACGGGATTGGTCTCGGCGTGGAGATATCGTTTGTGGAGTTTCACGAGCATATTGGGTCTTTACGCGGACATATTGGCTTGTTTTAATATTGGTTGGAAACTAGACCGGTTTTGGTCTTATTTCGTATTGGTCAGGGGCTAGACCGGAACGGTCGGTCTGCCCTCTATTATTTCGTATTGGTCAGGTCTTGATCGTTTGGACGATCGACCTATTGGAAGTTATCTCTTGGAAGTGTTTTTGGTCTGTTTGTGTCAGGGGTGAAGAGTTCCGCCCAAGAGATACCTACCCAGATCGGTCTTCTATATTCAAGACCGCTTCGATCCAATCTGCGATCCCGATCCACCAAGTGTGTAACTAGCCCATTCCATCGGGTACACAAGGTGAGATGGACACTAAGCAATCGGACCAAGTGGGTTCTGATGACGACCAGTCGTCTGCTTGCAGCGGACGATCGGACCAGATCTCGAGTGGTGGTCCGCGGAGTACCCCCTCCGAAAGCTGGAAGGCTGGGCGCGATGGTGGTAGTCAGGTTATCGATGCTAATGTTTTCGATTTCGAACTTGACTCCACCACAACAATGGCTTTCAAATGCACCAGCGACTTTCAATAGCTTGGTGACTCAACTCTTCCGACCTCATAGGAAGTACACTCAGACGTACTTCGACGATATATTCGTCCATAGTCGTGCGGAAGGCGACTCGTCTGATGTTCAGACGCATCTGATACAACTTCGAGCAGTGCTCGAATGTATGTGAGAGCATAAGTTATATGCGAACGCATCAAATGTGTCTTTGGTGCTGAGGAAATTCCTTTCCTCGTATGCTTCATCGGTAAGGATGGAGTGCGGGCGGATCCCGCGAAGGTGAAAGCCATTGTGGAGTGGACTTCGCCTGTAAATCTTATAGATTTACGGAAGTGGATTGGATTAGACCATTATCTCCACAAGTACAGCGAGAACTACGCTGAAATGGCAAAGCCATTAACCGACCTTCTTAAGAAGGATGTTGATTGGTGTTGGGAAACCAAACACCAAAACGCTTTTGAAGCGGTAAAGGGGAGCTTGTTGAAAGCTCCCGTTCTTGCTGTCCCAGATTCTGGTAAACCCTTTAGTGTCGTCCGAGACGCCTCCTATTTCGCAATCGGATGTGCTTTTGTTACAAGCAGACGATGCAGGAAGGGAACGCGTGATTGCGTTTGAGTCGAGGCAGATTAAAGCTGCGGAACGGAATTATCCCGTTCATGACAAGGAGCTACTTGCAATGAAGTATGCTCTTGTAAATTTAGGGTTTTCCTACTCGGCTCTAAGCCGTTCGTGGTTTATACTGACCACGCGTCCTTACGGACAGCAACAAATTCGCCTCATCTATCGCAACGGATGGCGCGTTGGCTCTCCTTCTTTGCGGAGTGCAACTTTGAGGTTAAGTATAAACCTGGCAAGCAGAACGTGCTTGCAGACGCGTTTTCGCGTCGTCCCGATTACGAGTTCACTCACGCGACAGTCATCACCACGTCTGTGGTGGATCTCATACGCCAGGTGTATGAGAAAGACCCACAATGTACGGCGCTTATCAGCGCGTTAGGTGGAAAGGGACTTGGCTCTTCTTAGCCAACCCTGTCAAGTCGAGCTAAAGCTCGTTTACACCGTTACAGGTACTGTGACGGTCTGCTATTTTATAGCACGAGCGCGGAGGACACTCCGCGGGTGGTAGTTCCTCATGATGAGGAACTGAATCATAGAGTCCTCTTTGAGGCACACGACGCCCCTACCGGGGGTCATTTAGGTCGGGATAAGACCTACAGCGCTTTAAGAGCTTTGTATTGGTGGCCCAATATGTATAAGTGGGTCGGTGCGTATATACGCACCTGTGAGACGTGTCAGAGGGTTAAACCCTCTGCAAGTTCAGCTGCGCCTTTGGCGAGCTTATTGGTTCCAACGGAGTGTTGGAAATCTATTAGCATGGATTTTATCTTCGGTTTTCCGAAGGATAAGGCCGGGAACACCGACATATTGGTCTTTGTAGACCGTTTGAGCAAGATGGCTCACCTGGCGGCGGTGCCAGAGTCCATAGATGGACAAGGAACAGCAAAAATGTTCCTAGACCGTGTCTTTCGACAGCATGGTCTACCCGATTCCGTTGTGTCGGATTGGGATCCCCATTTTACGGGACAATTCTAGGGAGCGTTGTTTAAGGTGCTAGGCACCAAGCTCCTCATGTCCACAGCGGATCATCCGCAGACGGACGGTCAGACGGAACGCTTTAATCGCGTTGTGGAGGATATTCTCCGGATTTTATGTCCGGATTCTCCAAAGAGTTGGAGTGAGAAGCTTCCTATGGCCGAATTTGCTATAAACAATTCGGTCCATGCATCTACGGGGTTTACCCCGTTTCACGCGAGCGGATTAGTGAATCCGAGGGTTCCGTTGACGCCACGTGGGTGTGGCCCAGGGCTTGAGGGGGGAGGATTCCCCGATGTCAGCCCTGTATCTGTGCGAAAGCACATCGATAAGTTTTTATCGACGCGCCTTAGTGTCTTACGACACGTCTGCGATGCCAGCAGAAGGAGCAAGCTGACCGAAAGGGGCGGCGTAACAAAGAGGTATATAAAGTAGGAGAAAGTGTTTTATTAAACGCTAAAAATCTTCCTACACATGCATTTTCAAATGTGTTGCGCACTAAACTGCACCCCAGGTTTGTGGGACCCTTTAAGGTGTTAGCCCGAAAGGGCTTGTCGTACACCTTAGACATCCCGAAGGCGACGCGTACGCATCCAATCTTTTATGTGGGTATGCATAAGCCATACCAGAACCCGGAGGCGGGTCCCCTCTCGGAGGAGGGTGAGAAACCGGATAGCCGAAAGGCGCAACAGGTCGGAACATCTCCGACAGGGTTGATATACGACCCTGAAGCTCCGCAACGAGAGACTCGAGAGAGGCAAGCCGCTCCTCGATGCGTCCATTCGCACTCCCCTCGTTGCGTAGTTCCTCCTGAGCATCTTGGATGCGAAGGCTGTGCCGATCACAGCGCTCGTGGAAGTCACGCCTCAATAGCGCGACCCCCTCCTCCAGTGCTCGATACGGAGGGTACTCCACATTATCATGTGGAACGCCTGATGGCACGACGCCATCACCGGGGAGACTCAGTACCTGGTGAAGTGGAAAGGATATCCACATTCCCAGAACTCGTGGGAGTACGAGACTCCCCTGCGGCAGGATTGCCGTGACGTCGTTGACGCTTTTGAGCGGGAGAATCCCACTGATAGTCAACGACCAAAGGTGCTGAAGAAGCCCCTTCACTCCCAATATCTGGGAGTTCGCCGGAGGCAGATGCTGTGCTTGCATTTCTCTCCGGCACCACATCGAGAGCAGAGCGCGTATAAACGGAGGCAGGCAATTGCCCTTGCGCTTTGGCCTGAGCATAGGCCAAGCGTAGCGCTCTCTCTACCCGAACGTCGTGTTCGGAAAAGCTGTTGTACAGCGCATCGAAACTGGGGAGGTGTTTCTCCCTTTCCGCCCAGGCGCGGAACGCCTGTTCTGCGTCTTCGACGCTTTCGTCCCTCAGGAGAACAAGGGGAATCTCGCGGAGAATATCCACGAGGACACCGCGTGCCTGTTTCCCGAGGCGCGTCCGGTAGGACTTAACGGAATAATGTTTGGGCGTTAGTAGCCGGGCCCGGAGTTGGTTCCGATGCGCAATTTCACGCGGCAGTATTGCCGCTGGTCCAGGGGTATAAGAGACTAAACCCCTCTTGACCGCGTTCTTAGCCCTCTTTTGAGGGTCGCGAGGTCCCTTACGTGACCGTCCGGCACGTCGGGCCTCTTGAACCAAGGACGGTTCATTGGTGGTGGTTGCCTGTGGCAACCTGCAGGCATCACCCCTAGCGGGTAACGGTGGCGCACGAGTTAGTGCGTTTTCCCCACGTGTGGGGAATGGGTTGGATGACTGATAGCGCCGTTCGGCGCTATCAACATGGCCAACCGTTGGGGAGAGCTCCCCAAGGTCGTCCACTTCCGAGCTGTCGGAATAGTTTGCGTTCGTAGCACCGCTGAGGGTGTACAGTGGACAGCCAGAGGTACTGGCGTTGGAGTTCTCCAACAAAATTTTGTTTATTGCGTAAGCAATAGTCTTGATGGGGGAGGATGTAACGGGGTTAAATTCGGGTAACACTGAGTGTTGGTATACATGAGTACAACACGGTTGAGGTCAGTATTGGCCGGGTTGAAAAGTTTCGAACCTTTGGTTATTTTAACCAATCAGGGCATGGGCCCTTGGTGTGGTGGTGTGTCAGCCATCCACGTGTCAGTACACAGGTGTGTACACTACATTTTCTCTAGGTACGAATTAGGAATATTCTACTTAGTATTACATATAGTTTATATTAGTTTAAATTAATTTAGGCTAATTACATATTAAATATATTCAGTTTACATTTCACTCTATTTAGCGGACGCGCGACCTCGACCGGTCGCGCGCGCAGTGAGTGTTGTAGGTAAGAGGGAATCCTCCCTTTACTTACACCCCGTAAAGGGAATACAGCCGTTAAGGCTAAGTCGTAAACTAACCCGGGAATATTGGCCCCGAGTAGGAGAACTCTCCTACTAAGCCCTTTACAAGGGCGTATCGGCTAAGTAGCGGTAGATACCTCTTTAAGGAATAGTCTTCCTCTGTGCGCTAGCCGCACCGTGCGTATACGCACCGGCTACATCAGGTGGAAGCATCCCCGCGTGCTTACCCGGCACATACCACTTGCGCATCAGATTGAAGAACTCTTCGATATTGTACTGGCCGGCCTCGTGGATCTCTCCACATGACTTGCACACGAAGAGGCAGTGATCGGTGGGATGGCCGCGTCTTTCGCACTTCTTGCATATCAACTTCTTCCAGAAGTCCCCACCATCATGCTTGCTTGACCCGCAGTGAGAACACTTCTTGCGAGGTCGGTCTGGATCGTACTTGTTCCCACTCCTGCCCTTCCGATCTGCCTGGTTAGGCGTCGATCTGGTTCTTGGGGCAGGTTCAGTGATGAAAATGTGGCGACACTGGTCCTCATCCGACTCCCGACTGGACAGGCCGCTACTTTCCTCTTCCAACCCGGTGCTGTCTTCAGTCACAATCGCCTTGACAGCACGGGCCGATCTGGTTAAGGGCCTCTTCACGGGGTCGGTCTGGGTCTTCGATCTGTAGCGACCCGATCCAACGGCGACCTTCGCCCTCATACTGCGCGAGTGTTGCAGCGTCCGCAACGTCTGCTCCACTTCCGTCACATCCTTTAGGCGCAGCAGAGTGAGCTGATCTGCCAGATCTTGGTCTTGAATGGTACTGATGTAGTGACCAACGTGCTCCACAGCGGCACCGGTCGGCGGGTTGCCTTCCTTGATCACTATCCCGGCGCGAATTGCAGCCACGTTCAAGCGGTGCAAGTACTCGATCGTCGTCTCGTCGCCCGCTTCTGCATATGGTGGTATTTGCGGGCGGTAGAGAATCCGGAGTTGCAGTACTGCCCCTCAAATTCTGAACATAGCAGATCCCATTCAGATCGGACATCCCGACCCAACTGTTGGATCCAGTTCGCAGCCAGTCCTTTCAGCAGATCCCTGAAGATTAAAAACCGTTCCTTTTTTGGTGTCTTATCCCGTAAGAAAGCAGACTTGAACCGAAAAAACCACGATCTGGCTTGCTCCTCGTCAGCGTCTTTGCAAGTGAAAAGTCCTTGAGATCCGTGGTCGCAGCCATGCGAATGCGTGGGATCGCAGTAGATCCAAAATCAAAAGCGGTTGTAGAGGATAGGTTAGCCTTGCGCGTTCTGCCCGCCCCTGCACCGTCTGACCCATAGTGGTCATCCGGATCGCCGATCGACTCCATGTCGAAATCGCTGTTCTAGCTTGATCGGCGCGGTCGGGCTGGCTGCGGCTTGCGTCTTCCTTTGCAAACTGGTTTGCCACATCGGGTAGCCTTGTCCGTTGATGCCACTGACTCCATATCCACATCCCGGAAAGTATTGACATTTTTCCGGGCAGATCGGTCCTGGTCATGCGGGCGCGGAGGCGATCGGCATCGGTCTCCCATGAAACGCTCCATCATTGCCTCAAACATGGCTTGTACGTTAGCTTGGGTCATGGGCAGCGTGTTGGTATCCTCCTTTGGAGCTGAAACCTGTGGGGGATCCTGGGGCCCCGACCGGCGTGCAGCCTCTTGCTGCCGCATGTCCTTTTTATGCTCCCATGGGTTACGATCCTCCCCATGGTCATCCGCTCAACAGCGACCTCCAGCTCCGATGAGCTATTAGAGGCAGTTGTAGACTGATACAACGTCTTATTGTCGGATCACACATCATCGTATGCTGCCGTGACTTCGGCGGCCTTCAATGCCACGGTGGGAGTTGGGCGGCGAACCGCACCCACCAACGACACCAAATGATCATGGAGGGTCGACATTGACATCTCCAGCTTCCAAGTGTCCATATCGAACAGTTTCTTCACGTTGGCGAGGTTTTGCACTTTTAAGCCGACCTCAGCCAACATCGCCAGTAGGTTCTTCACCAATAGCAAAGTCCGATCGCTCTGGATCGGCTCGGTGGTGGGTCCGAGAAGACGATCGGGGATCTGGAGGTTTAAGATCCGCATGACCTGGTCTTCGCGAGTAAATCGCTTTAACTCGTGGATGTAATATATCCTAGTCAGGTCTTCTTCCTTGATAACCCCATCCCCTACCTGCGACTTTTCTTCCAAGTCGTCTTCATCGGGTGGCATTCCGAGCCTCTGCTTGGGAACCTTGGGAGGGTGGATCTGATCGTTCCGATCAGCCTCCAAGTCGTTTTCATCTTTAACTTTTTTTCATCAAAACATTCATTTAAATGCATAGAATCAGAACAAAAGTCCTGATCATTTCCGGAACTATAGAAAGACTTGCTATAGTCTCGATCAGCTCCGGTGGGAGTTATGGGGAGGAAAAAACTTATTAATCCCGATCTGGTCCTCCACCCGGCCAGATCGAACATCGCCATACTTATCGACAACGAGAACATAAGGCGATAGCCGTTCCTTATGTCCTCTCCAGAACGATTCCACATTTAACTCATTATAATCGATTCTTCGCGAGATATCATGTCGGTAATATCCACGATCACCAAGTGATCCGGGCACGCGCACCATTGTGGTGGGGTCAAGTTCAAGATCGAACACCGTAGTGTCGAGAACCTGACCACCATCGTGCCCGGCCGTCCAACTTACGGGGGGGGGGTACCCCGCGAACCTTCGCCAACGATTCAATCTGATCGTCCGCTGCTAGCAGACGACCGATCATCAGCATAGGATGCCTGATCCGATTCGTTCGTCATCTCACCTTGTGTACCCGATGGAATGGGCTGGTAACACACTTGGTGGATCGGTGCTGTAAATATATTTGGGTCTAAAAACGTGAGACCGTGCTGGGTAGTGTACCCTGGGAGGAACTCTTCACCCTGGATACGGGCAGACCAGTTATACTCCAAGTAAATATACTTAAAAGGGCAGATCGCTCAACCGATCGTAGGGCCCAACCAATATGAGAATAAAAGTCCAATACTCCAATATAGAGATCCAATAAGAACGTGATACACTCCACGAACGATATCTCCACGAAATAATCCAATAACTTGATAACACGTTCCAAACGTGTGCAACTTGCGCTTGAAAAGCCGACCAATGTGTACTCCCGTCGAGGGACTTCCGGCGGGCCAAGTGCGCCTGTAACGCGTCCCGGATGGGTATAACAAGCTAGAGGGGATTACTCCACCCTCTGCTTCTAAACACTCTGCGGCGTGCAGAGGCGACTGATGTACAGTGCGAAGAAACGACTTCTTGTTGAGTGTTAAAGGCTGAAATTAACGACTAACCAAAACTATCCCCCTATGGTCCCCAATATGTACAAAACATAAAAATATGTAAGTGCACGCCATATCATGTGACACACCAAAATCCGTGTTCTTGACACCTCTCGCACACGATTGGCCCAAAATCCTCCTTGATTTCCACCAAACCGATCGCCGATAAGCCGATCGGTGTGCTGCTGACGCAAAGCGACCAAAATTCTTGAGTCCGCTTCACCACAATTCCAAGAAAAAAACACGCGATAATCAAGCCAGCCTTGGGCTCATAACCTGTTAGAAATAAGTTTAACTGTATTTCCACTGTGCTAGATCTCAAACTACCTTGTTCTGAACACTTTGACCAGGTAGGATCTTATGCAGAGGTTGGCAAGTGCGCGACGGTCAACTCGCCGTGTAAGTTTCAGCTGTGTTGTCTTAAGAGATAAAATGAAAAGTGTATTATGTAAAGTTACCTAAAGATCCAGTAATACTAAAATGCAACTTAAATGTAACCGTCGATGTATACCTAAAGTATATACTCCCTTTTTAGCCAATGGGGTTTCACCAACTTGTAAGGGCGCAAAAACACAAAATGGTTAAACGCACTTCCAACAGGCTCGTTTCCTTTTTTATGGCTTGAATGCAAAAACTGCACTTTGTGTGACTCGATGCAAGCCCACATTTGCAAGTAGGTGAAAGCCCATTGCGCAAAACGGACGATATATTTGTATGCGTGTCATCACACCGTATCTTCAGGCCGGCGACATTGGTATTTAAAGGCCGTTCAAAGACAACATGAGCCATCTCATTGACGCTTTAAAGTGCTCTGATAAGGTAGAGTACACGCGCGGCGTCAATCCCAAGCCACCACAATCGACATGGGAAGGTTTAGCCTGGAGAGATGAACCTTAAAGCGTTGTGTTTCAGAGCATCAAACGTGCGAGGTTTGACCCAGCGAATGGCACATTATATATTGCACGCCAAGTTGTGTAAGCAGAAAGCTTCTCTGCTGCATGGTACGCCGACAAGAATTGCCTTCCGCCCATCTTGTGAACGATAGTGCGACTGATGCAGCCTTAAATTGACGTGGAATCGTAGATACCCTAGACCTCTAAAAATAAAGGCGTTAATTTCTTTTCATCACCAAAAATATTTTTCCCAACACCAAATTCATTTTCCCATCACCAAAATATTTTTTCATCGCAAAATATATTTTTTCTATCACTAAACGGATTTTTGATCACCAAATATATTTCTGA
>CM047591.1:11503234-11523459 GCA_026184515.1 Peronosclerospora sorghi | reverse complement strand
TTTTTCTATCACTAAACGGATTTTTGATCACCAAATATATTTCTGACGACCAAATTTATTTCCTGATATTACCAAAATCAATTTATGCATCACCAAATTTGGTATCAGACTATCTGCTGGAATGCACGGACTCTGCCAAGAGTCCGTATATTCATTGCTAAGTTGTAAGAGAAGTGTGCTGCCACAAGGCGCTTTCTGGACTATTTTCTCAGCGAGTGAATCCAGCGAAACAATACCTGGTATGAAGGTTTTTCTGGAGCGTCTCCTTCGACCAACAACGGGCTGGATTCCTTCAATTCCAGGATCAAGCTATATGAGACCCTCCATATTCGTCTATCTCTGGGGACATTCCTGTAAAGAATGCGTGCGGCGATTGCTGCCTGGACTCGTGACCGCATCGATAGCGGCGCTAAGGTGTTTGCTCGTGCCCCTCCCTTTGATACCAAGGAATGGACTATGGCCTTCCAATGGCAAAATACTTTGCCAGCTATTCAACCACATGAATCAGGTTGATACCCCTTTAGAAAAGATGATGGTGCTTTGATTGTCGGATTCGACGAAGTCACCACATCGTTCGCCTCCTTCGAGGAATTTGGACACTTCATTTCCTCGCGTTTTGTCGTTCACGTGGAAGTCATTGTCGTAAAGCGTGTTATAATTGGGCCTAATTAAGGGCCTAATTAGGGGCCTAATTAGGGGTACGATTGCGGAAACAAATTGGGTACGTAATCGTGTACGATTGTGTGTACCACGGTGTATACAGTTGCGTGTACAACCGTGGTGCACATAGACAGAACATAGACGAGACACGGGGAGATGGGACGATAACATACATGTACTAAACGAACATCGAAGAACGACGGATAAATCAGGTCGCCTGGTCGACGGAGGACACTGGAATGGGTGGTTTTGATTGGTGGATATTAGGTAATTGGTAGTTCTTAGGATTTAAGCAATAATAAAGTTCTCCTTTTGCGTACGATCGAGTAGATCGTTTAAGTGACGGCACCTTTGCGCCTCCCTCGTTAGTAAATACCTCCACGTCCCAGGCGGGAGCACTTTGTGCGTTTTTGGCGCACCGGTAGGCGTAGAGTGTGAGAACTCGCCGCAACTCCGCCCGCTGTGTCAGCGGTTCTTCTTTTTAAAGGTTTTTGGTCTCGGGAACGTGATCGAGAAGTTATCTCACCTCTTCCCCGTTTGATTCACGTTTGGACCCTAGCGTTCGGCTGCTGTAAGCTCCCCACGGGAACTCTAGAAGGATTTAGTGAAATTTACCCCCCTGTAGGTCTAGGCTAGGAATACATATATTTGGGTGTTCCTTTAGCTGTTTAAGACCCCAGAGGCTCCGCGATCAAGCAGTGAAGACTTTCGCTGCCTGATCAAGTACCCCCTTCGCCGATCAACACCTGATCGACACTCTGCAACTCGCGATCCGCGTTCATCTGCTTGAAACTCGCGTCAACTAGCTGATCAACGACTTTTAGCCCCTGATCAAGCCTGATCAATCCTGATCAAGTCTGATCACAGCTGATCAACGACTTTTAGCACCTGATCAAGCCTGATCAAGTCTTATAACAGCTGATCAACGACTTCTATCGCCTGATCAAGCCTGATCACTGCTGATCAAACCTGATCACACCTGATTCAAGATTGATTGCGCCTGATCAATCCTGATCGCAGCAGTCGCTTCATCACAAGTTAACTCAATCTTCCAACAAGGAATTGCAGCGTGTCATTCCCGCCACCTGGAGAGCGACCCACGCCCAAGCCGTCAGGTACACAAGGTGAGAAGGAACACAAGCAGTAAAGAGACAACCGGAGGACCCCCTTCGTTAGTCGGCAGTTCGGGCGCCGTGGTAACGCCTGATCAAGCGTCAAAAACTTTGATCAGCCGCTCCACCACAGCAGCACTGCTCGCTGCACCTGTTGAAAGTACTTAAAAAGCGGGAAATGCAAACACGCCCTCGGGATGCTCATCAAACTTGGCATCGTTCCGCCGCCACTAGTAGCCACCAACCTGCCTATAGGTCAAAAGCGTAAGCGTGGTCGTCCGAGTCGTGAGGGACCCGCACTCTCGGAAAATTTTTTTACGAGTGTGACGGAAGTTATTTTGCTGAGGAAGAGTAAGAAGGAAAAGAAGGCGGAAAGAGGGAGGGTAGTGGTGAGATTGGAGAGGAGGAGAAGAAGGGGGGGAGAGCGTGCAGCATTCAGACCGCGTCTCTGGGAGTTGGGGTCGTGAGAAAATCTACAAAATTTTTGGTTATTTGAAAAAGGTTCTTGGTGATTCGAAAAATTACCGAAAAAAAATAGGGCGTTGATATATGTACCCCCCTATTACTATTTGTCCCCCCATATCCCACACTCCCCACACCCCCTGTCCCGAGCCGCCATGGTGGGGGACGCGTCGGATCGCCGCAAATGGAGGGTGTAGAGCTCCGAGTCATTGTGCACAATGCATGTCTTCGTGAGTGCCCTGAATCCATCTGCATCTGAATGCAATTGTGTCAATCTAAATGCAGTCGTATCAATCTACCAACATCAAGCAATACTTACACAAGTATGCAGGCTCGTAAGATTGTGCCGCCTGCGGTAACTATGGAACTACGGTACCCATGGCAATTATCAATAAATCTGAATGCATCAGTAAGCAACTCTCACTAAATCTGAAGCGTCACTAAACCTGAAATGCATCATTCTGCAACCTCCAAACAGATATAACAGCTTGTAAAGTCTGTTTACATTTTTGCGCGCAGCCTTGCGCAAGGCTGCGCCACAATTACGGCGGGCCACAGGAAAGTTCGCGCCTTTCCCTGACGATCCTAACACAACATTTGTCCTACAACACTCCCGCACTTTTACCCGTGTACAGTCGCGGCTGCGTCACATTCTACTCTACTAATCGCCATGGAAAACCTGCCAGATGCCTCTTATCCTTCACTCGAGGAAGCAGAGAAAGCAGTCAAAGCATTTGCAAAGCAGAACGGTTATACTGTTAACCGTGCAAGTTCTAAACCAAACAAGACCGGCACTGAAGTGAGGAAGATCTGGATGAAATGCGCGCATGGATTATTACCAAAATGTCACGGGAGTGGTCTTTGTCGCACATCAAGTGTTCGATCTGGTCGCAAGTGGCAAGCAATCATTCAGCGCACACAGTGTTGTTAAAATAGTCTGTATACTTTAATTACTAAATTAGGTATGACTATTTGTTTTTAGTTATTATCTGTATTTCTTACTTTTTAGCTGCTAAAAATACGGTATCCGTACTCGATTCTGAGTACTGCCTATTTTTGCACTGATAAGTAATGTAGGTAACACAACAGCTGTTGGAGGTACAGTATGCCTTCAACTCCTTATACATATGCATGTTAGGCTAGTTAATCACTTCTCAATAAACTTTGCATTGAACAAGTCCCAGGTTCAATCTACTTCGTCGGACGCATATTAATCTCTCTACGGGTGTGATTCTCGCAACCTGGCTGTAATTGGTTGCTGATATATTGACTTGAGACGATTTGGTAATATTGCTGTTATTATTCGACATCTACAACCTCAAGTTTCCTACACTACTGTGCTACGATGGACGTGTCGTAAAGCGGACTTTTTTATTAGGCTAAAATAGAGCCTAATGTTGGACATTTTATTAGGCCCATAGGGGGCCTAAATATTATGACTAATATTAGGACCTAAATTAGGGGCCTGATAGTGGACGCAGATAGTGGATACAGTAGTACATAATTAGGTACCGCCATGTGTACCACGGTGGGTACAGTATTACGTACCACCGTGGTGTACATAGACAGGATATAGAAGGGACACGGAAGATGTGCTGATTACTTACAGGTACGCGGCGGACACCAGCGAACAAACAAGGAACAAGCGGAAAAATCAGGTCGACTGATGGACGGAAGGCGTTTCGAATGGACGATGCGGATTGTTTGAAATTAGGAACATGGTAGATCTAAGGGTTTAATTGATAATATAGTTCTCCTTTTGCGTACGATCGCGCTGATCGTTTTTTGGGAAGGCACCTTTGCGCCCCCACCTTATTGAAACCTCTACGTCCCGGGCGGGAGCACTAAGTGCGTTTTTGGCCCACCGGTTGGCGTAGAGTGTGAGAACTCACCCCGCAACTCCGCACGCAGTGTCTGTGGTTCTTCGTTTAAAGGTTTTTGGTTTTGGGAACGTGATCGAGCAGTGCTCTCACCTCTTCCCCGTGAAATTAACGTTTGGCCCCTAGAGTTCGGCTGCTTTAAGCGCCCCACGGGAACTCTAGGTGGATTTTAATATAAATACCTTTTCCTCATATAGTCTAGGCTAGGCTCGCATTGATTTTGGCGTTCCTTAGCTGTTTGACGGCTTAGAGGCTCCGCGATCAGGCAGTGAAGACTTCCGCTGCCTGATCAAGTACCCCCCCCCTACCGATCAACACCTGATCGACACTTTTTGCGAATCGTGATCGTGATCGCTGATCGCAAATCGTGCCAACTGCTACTTGAACGCATTCCGGTGCTTGATCAAGTCTGATAAAGGTATATTACGACTGGGCAGCAGTTTTTAGCCCCTGATCGAGCCTTTCAGTACCATATCGCACTTGCGATCAAGACACCTGATCGCATCTGCGATCAAGACAGAATATTGTTGATCGACGGTTATTAACGTCAGCCAAAGCCTGATCAAGCCTGATTACCACTGATCTACATCGTTTCAGCGCCTGATCGCGTCGGACTGCCGCCTGATCGCACTTGCGATCAAGACGGAATATTGCTGATCGTCGGTTATTAGCATCGGCCCAAACTTTATCAAGCCTGATCGCGGCTAATTGACGTGGTTTAAGCACCTGATCGCACGTGATCACGCCTGATCGCATCGGTTGTATCGTCACAAGTTAGTTAATTCAATCTTGCACCAAGAATTCGCTGTGCGCTGTCCCCGCCACCTGAGGAGCGACCCACGCCTAGCCGTCGGGTACACAAGGTGAGCAAGAACACAAGCAGTCGAAGACATCCGGAGGACCCCTTCGTTAGTCGGCAGTCTGGGCGCCGTGGTACCGCCTGATCAAGTCTCAAAAACTTCGATCAGCCGCTCCACCACAGACGGAAACACCTTTCAACAAGTGTGACAGCGGAAACTATGTTTGGAGCGTCAAAATCATTATCGGTGAGCACAATGGGCATAATGCAGATGAGGATCCTGCTGCATATGCGACAAATCGAGTCCTGCAACCCGAACAAAGCTGCGTCACCACAATGATGAAATCCTGAGCGACACCACGTGTTATCATCGCGACACTCCGTCAAGATAATCCTACGACATTGCTCATTGGAAAGGACATATACAATACAAATCAAAAGGTAAGCAGATTAAATTCCATTCCTTTTAAAAAAAAACCGCGGATATCCGCAGCCGCTTCCATTGCTGGGTTTAGTGATGCAATACTTCTTTTCTAGGCGAGATACTGTGCACTGAATGGGCGTCGACCTATCGAGGCTCTGCTTGATCGTTTTGAAGAGACAAATGCTTACCACCAAATTTGCCAAGATGAGAGTGGCAACCTATCATGTTTGTTTTTCGCCCCAAGTCAGGCATATCCCTAGCGACAGGATTCTCAGCAAACGCAATGCGTAGAATGACCATGAAAAACATCAGATTTGAATGAAGACTAGTCTTAGCTTTTGCTTTTGGTCAATTGCGCAACCAGGTATTTACCATGGATTCGACCTACAAGACAAGCAGGTACAAGTTGTCACTTCTGCATGTCGTCGGAGTCACACCCACTAATCAGAATGTGTCACTAGCATACGCCTTTCTTTCGGAAGAAAGCGAAAAAGATTATACGTGGGCTTTGCAGCAGTTCGGAGTTGCTCAGGAAAGTTACTAGGTGGCGGGGAAACATCACAGTTGTTGTCGATCGAGAGCTTGCAATGATAGCTGGAATTTGAGCCGTATTTTATCGCACCACTGTCCTAATATGCATTTGGCATGTCAACAAAAACGTGCAAGAGAAGGCAAAAAGGTAAGAGCAGTGATTGAGAACTTAGAAAATGCCCCAATTTGCTGCTAATCTTGGTCGGTTACAAAAAGCACTTCAAGATCGCAGCTGAGTACTGTGAATTCTGGGAGAAGTGGATTCCCATTTGTAACGCCCTAACGCAAGAAGAGTACGAAGAGAAATGGAAGAGAAATGGAGATCACTGCAGAAAAGTTCGCCACCACAATTGGTCATATATCTGGATGAAACATGGCTTAAAAAACACAAGGAGCAATTTGTGGCTGCTTGTACAAGGGATGTCTCCCACTTCGGACATGCCGCCACGTCGAGGTTTGAAGGAAGCCATGCATATCTCAAGAAGTGGATTGGTGTTTCAACCCTCGCCTTGGACGAGGTATACACGAAGATCGTGCTCGCTGAAGAAGCACAACGGCGCGAGATCAACCGTAAGATCTGTGCATAACGCTTGCATCTTCCCCTAAGACTCCAGGCCCCGTTCTGGGGCAATGTTGTTCGGGTGATTTCGACATTCGCGCTCTACGAAGTACGGCACTTACTTTATCTTGCTAAATTTCCTTTCCAGTTAGCTAATAATTGGACTAACTATGTACACTAGGTTCACAAGAAATACCGCTTGGCAATCAAGCCCATGGGAATGACTTTATGCAGAGGGGTATTTACGAAAACGATGGGGCTTCCATGCGAACATGGACTGCGCAGAATGATGTCAGAAAAGAAGGAGCTGAAAATTTAGGACTTCCATCAGCATTGGTGGCTTCTTCATCTCATCGCCACCTAAAATCTGCTTCACGGACCCAACCGAGATATTCACACCATCATGGCATCCCTTGAAATACAGTACAATGAAATGAATCCGTACCAGCAATCGTTGCTCCATAATGAATTGGAAAAACTAATCTCGCCGCATGCATTTATTGTCAACGAGCCGGTGGTCGCACGAACACGTCGACGGTCATCAGTTGCAAAGAATACGTCCCACAGAACGCGTTCCATCGCTCTCTGTGCACCTGGAGGCTGAAGGCTCCAAAAGGCGGAAGTGCAGAATTTGCAAGGCCCCGTGGCATTACAGGTCTAAGTGCCCGCAAAATCAACAAGTGATCACCACAAACAACCCCATTTCACCCAGCATGGAAGGCAAAAGCAAGGAAAAAATGTAAGTCAAATGTGATCACGCACGTATGGTGTTATAATCACAGTGGCGATAAGACGTAACTGCAGTGCCATACTGCATCCCAATATTTTAGCAGATAGGCGCTTCGAACAGCACACAACGAGCTGCCATCATAGAAGTTTGAAAATGGACAGGATGTATGTCAAAGTTGGCGATACGCATGTACTAGTACATCTGATGGTTGTAATCCATCTTAACTATTATCCGCTGCTTCCAGATTGTCGATATCGATAGTGACAGCGGTAATGATGTGGTTGAAGAAGACTGGACACACAAAGAAGCACTGCATCCATTATTCTCAGACATAGAATGGCTTAACGAACAGACAGTGATATCATTTCTCCGTACATACACTCCGGAGCCAACATCGCTCATCATTACGCCGCACATGCGTGCCTCATTCCCAACGCTCGCAAGAAAAAAGCGGAGCATGTTCCTTGAATCACTAAGGGGGCAGGCGCCATTTCGGATAATCTTTATCAACAGTCTAGGAAATCACTGCATCCACTGGAATGTGTACGTGTGGGAAATTCCATCGAAAACGACGCACATCATTGACTCCTTGCCACAGGCGATGTTAAATGAGTCGGATACAGAGTTTACAGAGTTTATGCTTCGCTTTCTCCATATTATCTGGTCTGACACAAAATGGACGACTTAGGTACCGTTTTTTACGAAATACAGTAAATAACGTACTTCTCTTACTTGGGGTTTTCATTCTCTGTAAATTTACAGCTTGCTGTGCGGATTGTTTCAAGCAATCTGATGTCCATTCATGCGGCATTTTCGCAATTTTTTATGCCCGGGAAGCTGCACAAGGGCGTACCATTGGAGGAGTGGCGCCACCTGCTGAAGAATTTCGTACGGTTATCTTAGCTGAGCTGAAAGCCTTGCAAGGACGAATGTGAGGTAGATACCTAGGAATATGACGGAACAGATTGAAAATTTTGAAATGGATGATGGGGGTGTGGGGGTGTTTGGCGGGGGGGGGGTGTACATATAGCAACGCCCAAAAAATATTTTTGGTGATGGAAAAAATGAGGTCCATAAATAAAGCTGTCATCTATTAAAAATTAATTTCTATTAAATTATATTCTCTTAGTGCAAATGAATTCATATCTTGGAAGCATTTTATAAAATATATTAATAATATTAAATTAAAAGTTAATTAAAATTTAACAGTATTGCAGGCTTATAATAAGAGTGTGAAGAAATTAGTTGGTAACCAACTAATACCACCTCACGCAGTTTTACACCAATAAAATGACACGTACCAACTCAAAGAAATGACACGTACCAACTAATACCAACTCAAGAAATGACACGTACCAACTCAAGTACCAGTATAAGAAATGACACATACCAACATAGCCAGGGCAATGACTTAGCTGCATCTTGGCCTCGGATGATCATTGACCTACAGGTTAGTCAACTACTGTATATACTGGGTGACTGCATGATAGGAAACAGCCGCTATGCATCTCTTTCGGTAAAGTACTAGCTATACTCGTGTTATTATCCCTTTAATTAGTACGTGTCATTTCTTGAGTTGGTATTAGTTGGTTACCAACTAATTTCGATATTGCCCTTACTACCAATAAGAATTTTACTCGTCTTTCCAAACTTTGTATCAAGATGATATTATCATTCTGATACAAAGTATGGAAAGACGAGTAAAATTCTTATTGGTAGTAAGTTGACTTAGTGGAGCCCACACAATACGTTGGATAATTGCACCACTTATACCCTGCGGATTACTATACATAGCGGTCGTCTCTTCCACATACATGTACTTCCACTATGCTACAAGTATACAGTAAGTCGCTTGTAGGGTACCTGGTTTTCTAGACAGTGAACAGCTTCTTTGCGTTCTTGCAGTCACAGTACCGAACTTATTGTCGTGGCGCGCTCATGTATACTGACTGCTGCACCAAGTCAAGTTCTAACGCACACACCTGCGCAAACAGATACGTGCCCCGCGAACAGCTTCAACCCTGCGCAAAAGGAAACGGTGTCGTGTGTCCGACACTATTCGGTAGGAGGGGCGACATCATGTGCCAAAAAAAAGGAACAGGGTGCTACCAGTATACCGGTATTTGTGTTCGAAAAAGCCTTCGTTCCTTGTAAGCCAAGCGCGCGACGTCGAGGAGTCATCAGCAGTGTAATCTTCGTCCTCTCTTCCAACTCGTCTGCTTGACACATCTCCACCTTCCTCCCTTTCTCCATTCTCTCTCTCTCTCTCTCTGTATCATGAGCTATCAAGTCTCCTCCGTCTTTCTTCAAAAATTCTCCCCCAAGGAGATTCACGAGCTCAAACGCGTCTTTAAAGAGCACGACGCGGACTATGCAGCGGCAGTGCCAGTGACGCAACTCCACACCGTGCTACAACAACTCGGTGAGAACGTGACGCCGCATCAGACCCATGTCATGCTCCAGCAGATGAAGCGCGCGAGACCGGAGCAGATCACGTTCCACGAGTTTCTCGAACTCTTGTCTGATTTTCGCAATGGGGCTATCGCGTTGGATCCGGCCCTCCTCATGTCGCAAGCCTCCGTGTCCCCTACACATGCTGCAGTGGCTCCAGCACCAGCTGCTACTCTAGAGCGCGACAGTGGCGCGCCCGAGCCTGTTCCTGCTGGAGAGACACAGCAATTCGTTGCGAATGAAACGACGAGCCAGTGGCCGCAGAATGATACGCCCAAAAAAGCTCCATCGCCCGCCCCAGCTTTTACCCCGAAAGCTGCGTGGCCTCCAGTCGGACCACCAACGACTCCGACAGCTGCTCGATCGCCAACGGCGAGGAGCCCACAATGGCCATCCGCGGCTAATCAAGCTGCGTCCTGGAAACACACAGTGTCAGGTGCATCCTCCCCCACGGCACAATCAACGCAACAGATACCGCAGTGGCCTCCAGCGGGAACCAACGACACAGTGTCGTTCCCAACGTCCCACGGGGCTTGTTCTCCCGGGTCATCTCCTGCTGCATCAGTTGGAGCCACGACATCCCCAGCAGCACGAGTGCAATGGCCACCTGCTGCTGCTGGTTGGACCCGTGAAGTCAACTCGACAACGTCGCAAGGGCCTCGTTTCGAAACCTCCTCGACGTCAACACCCGCTCCAAAAACTTCGCCGTGGTCGTCCAGAGACAATAAATCAGTGAAGCCCCAGTGGCCTCCTCGTTCGTCCGTCCCAAGTGCCACGAATTCCTCTCTGTCGCGTTCTCAGAGAGCATTTAGTACTCCTCCCGCGCCCATTGTGTCCTCCACTCCTCCTTCCTCGGCTGTCAAGCCAAGTCCAGCGTCCAAGGATCAACTTTCCAGTGCTGCGATTGACGTGCACACTCTCAATGTATTGCAGCGACGCGCTAGTGCCGCGGCGCTTCTGAATACGAAAATCCACGAAGTGAAGGGCACGGCGGGTGGTCTGCATTCGTATTCAGAGGAAGAGACGGTCGCGTTTACCGAGCACATTAACAACACGTTGCAAGTGGATGACGATGTGGCGTCGTTAATGCCCATTAGTGTGGACGGCGGCTTGTTTCAAGCCGTCGGGGATGGTGTCGTGCTCTGTAAGCTCATTAACCGAGCAGTGCCCGAAACAATTGATGAACGTGCACTGAACATTGTCAAGCGATCGAAGGAGCTCAATGTGTACCAGAAAACCGAGAACCAGAATTTATGCATTAACGCCGCCAAGAGCATTGGCTGCAGTGTTGTGAACATTGGGCCCGAAGATTTGATCGAAGGGAAGCCGATCCTGGTGCTAGGTTTAGTGTGGCAAATTATCAAGATCCAGTTGACGTCGACCATTAATCTCAAGAATCACCCGGAACTCATGCGGCTTCTCCTCGAGGGGGAGACGCTCGAGGAGTTTATGAAGCTCCCTCCGGATCAGATTCTACTGCGATGGATGAATTATCATCTCGCCGCAGCGGGTCATCCGAAAAAGGTGACAAACTTTAGCACCGATGTGCAGGATGCGACTGCCTACAGTGTGTTGCTGCATCATATTGCACCACAACAGTGTGATTTGTGTACTGAGTCACGTCCCGAAGAACGTGCCGCGCATGTGATCCAGAATGCACGTCGGTTGGACATTGAAACCTTCATTCAACCGCGCGATATCACGAGTGGCAACCCCAAGCTAAACATGTCGTTCGTGGCCCAGCTCTTCAATACGTGTCCAGCACTAGATGTCGTGGAAGAGGAAATCAAACAGCTGGAAGAGATTCTGTACGATGATGTCGGGGACACGCGAGAAGAGCGCGTCTTTCGCATGTGGATCAACTCGTTGGCGATTGAGGACGTATATATTAACCACTTGTACTCGGACTTGAGCGACGGCATGAAGCTCTTGAAAGTACTGGATAAAATTCAACACGGCATTGTGGCGTGGCACAAAGTCAACTTGGTCGCACCCAACAAGTTTAAGCAAGTCGAAAATTGCAATTACTGCGTCGTGCTGGGTAAACAGCTCAACTTCTCGCTCGTGAATATTGGGGGCGCTGATATCTATGAAGGAGCCAAGAAAATGATCCTCTCGATCGTGTGGCAGAGCATGCGATACCAGCAATTGAAAATTCTGAGCGAGTTATCAGCAGGTCGGGACGAAATCACGGACAAGGATATTATTGGGTGGGCGAACGATAAGGTACAACAGGGTGGACGAACAAAGGGGAGCATCGTGTCCTTCCGGGACCCCGAGCTCTCGAACGGGCTCTTCCTGCTTGATTTAGTGCATGAAGTCGAGCCTCGGGCCGTGAATTGGGACATGGTGCTACAAAACTCGACGGACGAGGCCAAGGCCGGTAATGCAAAGTATGTCATTAGTTGTGCACAGAAGATCGGGGCGAGCGTCTTTCTTACGTACGAAGATATAGTCGAGGTGAAGCCCAAGATGATAATGACGCTCGTGGCAAGTCTCATGCTTGTGGACCACCAGCGGACTTGAGGATGTTAAGATACTGAGGCAGATAAAAGAGTAACATATGCTCGAGCTATTCCTTCCCAGCAAAACTGTTTTCGAGTACATAAGACAATCATGTGGACCATAATGTTGAATAACTAATAGAAGTGGATTATATAGGGAAATGATATTCGCCGCCACAATTTCTGTGTTTCAACTCTTACAACGCAGTAGCGACATGGACAGCGTACAGAAGCTAGTCGAACAAAGCTTGCCCTCCGGGTATATGACATGGTCAACCGTTTGAAACGGCACATCTTCGCGCAGGGGATCAGGTTGGCCGTTGAACGCTCCGACAGCAGGAGGGTTGTTCTAAAGTGTCACTTTGGTGACGCCTATCGGAACACTCTCGACTTGACTGAAGCGACAAGGCGTCGCAATACAAGCTCGCGTGCACTTGGTTGTCCGTTCAAGGTGGTAGACGACGCCCAAAGAAAAAACGGGACGTCAACATGGCGCGTCAATTCAATTCACGACCGCCACGAGTTCCATGAGGGGATTACCCCAAGGGACAATGACTGCAAGGCAGCGCAACTTGGCTGCGCAGCTCGAAAAATAGGTAAAACTATTTGAAGTATCGAACCTCAAGGAGACTGAAAGCATCAATACCAATGCTCGCGATGTCTACAACTCCAAGCCTTTGGCATTGCGTGACATCCTGTCATCCTGTGCGGCCGATCGACAGTCGAAGCACTGATGGACAAGCTGCGGCAACAAAATTTCGTCTACAACACAAAGCTTGGCGAGGATGGGGAAATCAGGATCTTGCTTTTCTCGAAGCCGGAGGTCATGGACCTTGTTCCAAGGTTCCGTTGCGTTTTTCTGATGGACAGCACGTACAAGACAAATAAGAATGGTATGTCGCTTCTCAACATTGCCGGAGTGGACTGTTGCGGCCGTGCTTTTAGCGTCGCGTTTGCTTTCCTGGCAGAGTGTAGCACGTGCGTACACGCACGGTGCAACTAGCGCACAGAGGAAGACTTTCCTAAAGCGGCGATACGCCCTTATAAAAGGCCTTAGTAAGAGATCGCTTTCTTACTCGGGGCCAAGATTTCCCTTTGTTTACTAGTTAGTATAAACTAACGCCTTGATACAAGGCTCCCTTAGTAAGAGGGTAGTTAAGGGAAGGTATTCCCTTTCACTACAACACTCACTGCGCGCGCGACCGGTCGAGGTCGTGCGCCTAGCAGTCTTTAGTGTGAAATGTAAACTGATTTATATTTAATATGTAATTAGCCTAAATTAATTAAGAGATAACGTCTAATATGCCCTTGTTTTCGCCCAAAAATTCTAAAATGCCCCTGTTTTCGCGGTTCCCTCCAATCGCTAAATTTAAGGCGACTATTTAATGAAGAGATAACGTCTAATATGCCCCTGTTTTCGCACAAAAATTCTAAAATACCCCTCTTCTTAAAAAAATCCTAAAATGCCCCTGTTTTTGCGGTGCTTTCCATTCGCTAAATTTAAGGCGACTATTTAATGAAACATTAGCTTGCCAATCATCTCTAAGTTTTAATGTCGGTATTACAGGGGCATATTAGCGGTTAACTCATGTTAGAAAATATATAAGAAGTGCTACATACACTAAAATGTAATTTACTTGCGACGAGTGAGAATAGGTAAATGAACCTTGATTGCACTGACAGCTCTGAATGCTCATTTGGTAGCATCAAACCACAAGAAGTCCCGCTGAATAAAAAAATTAGTTCCTTTGCAAGCATTAGATATTCGTTCAAAGACCCATATCATTACTTTAGTCATTTTGTTGTAGCATCCTTAGCATCAAAACGTACCATCAAAAATGGTCGTCCAATTCAAAGGGCTACAGGAACAGCACCCAAATGTCTCGAGTCTACAGAGCACGTTGCATTGTCAACTTCTACCCAAACATGACCCTTTGGAACGGTTATTGTCCGTCTTCGCTCCTGATCAAAACGCGGTTGCAGTTTGTAGCCGGTGCGTATACGCACGGTGCGGCTAGAGCACAGAGGAAGACTTTCCTTAAAGCGGCGTTCGCCGCTACTTAGCCGATACGCCCTTATTAAGGACTTAGTAGGAGAGAGCTCTCCTACTGGGGGCCAAGATTCCCGGGTTAGTTTACTATAGCATTTGCTAGTGCCTTAACGGCAAGGCTCCCTTACAAAGGGTGTAGCTAAGGGGAGGGCTCCCCTTACGCTACGGCACTCACTACACGCACGACCGGTCGAGGTCGTGCGTCTGTATGAAAGAGTGAAATGTAAACTGAATATATTTAATATGTAATTATTTAAACTAATATAAACTATATGTAACACTAAGTAGAATATTCCTAATTCGTACCTAGCTAAAATGTAGTGTACACACCTGTGTACTGACACGTGGATGGCTGACACACCACCACACCAAGGGCCCATGCCCTGATTGGTTAAAATAACCAAAGGTTCGAAACCTTTCAACCCGGCCAATACTGACCTCAACCGTGGTGTACTCATGTACATCAACACTCCGTGTTACTCGAATGTAACCCCGTTACATCCTCCCCCATCAAGACTATTGCTTACGCAATAATCAAAATTTTTGTTGGAGAACTCCAACGCCAGTTCCCCTGGCCATCCATATGTACACCTCCAGTGGTGCTATGGCGTCTCCTCTAGAAGAGGTAGACTACTCCGAAAACTCGGAAGTGGATGCTTTGGGGATACCTCCCCAATGGTGAGCCGCTCCGACAGCGCCGAACGGCGTTGTCGGCAGCCTAATCCCTTCCGCACACGTGAGGAAAATGCACTAACCAGTGCGGCACCCCTGTCCGTATCGGATGATACATCCGAATCGCCAAAGGCGATCATCACTAATGAGCTGGACGCAGCTCAAGACTCCCAACTTGCCGCACAGGCACTAAGGACTGCGTTACGCGCCCCCAAACGCCCAAGGGCGGATTATAATTTCGATGGTCCTCGTGACCTTCCAAGGTGGGCCAGACGTTTGGTAAGGACTAGTATAACGTCCTATACCCCTGGCCCCGTGGCTGAACAGCCGTACCAACGCGAACGCCGTGAGAAACTACGGTAACAACTGCTTACACAAAAGCAGTTCACTAGCGTCTCGTACCAAGAGCGCTTAAACAGGCAGGAACAAGGTGCCCCTGTTGAGAACCTCCGCGAGGTTCCTTTCGTTCTTTCTCCGGGAAAATTGCCGATGATGCAGAGAAGAAGTTCCGCGCTTGGGCGGAAGGGGAGAAACTTCTCCCCAGCTTCGATGAGCTGCATGACAGCTATTCCCGTCGAGACATTTTGGTGGAGAGGGTGTTGCGCCTTACATTTGCCAAAGCTAAGGCGATGGAGCAACTACGTGCTCCATATCGCACGCGCTACGCTAGTGCCCCTGTCTCCACCATGGTGTCCGAAGACAGTGTGGTCGCCACATCTGCCTCCGGCCAACTCACACTTATTGGTAGTGAAGAGGCTTCTCATGTCCCTCTGGTCTCGAACTCCCACGAACTCTGTGAGTGTGGATAACCTTTCCACTTCACCATATACTGGGTTTGACCCCGATGATGGCGCCGCGCCATCAGCCTCTCCACATGAAAGTGTGGAGTACTCTCCGCATCGAGCATTGGAGGAGGAGGTCGCACAATTGCGACGTGAGATTCGCGCGCGCTGTGATCGACACAGCCTTCGCATCCATGATCTCCACGAGGGGATCCGCGATGAGCGGGATGCCACTGATCGCTTCGAGAGGCGGCTTGCCTCTCTCGAGACGACCGTTGCGGAGCTTCGTGGTCGCATTTTAGCCCTTTCGGGCTTCCTTCGCCCTGCGGTGCTTTACGGCTATCCGCCTTTCCACCCTACTCCAGGAGGGGCCCCGCCTCCGGGTCCTGGTATGGATTAAGCATACCGACATAAAAGGTTGGATGCGTACGCATCGCCTTCGGGATGTCTAAGGTGTACGACAAGCCCTTTCGGGCTAACACCTTAAAGGGGCCCACAAACCTGGGGCGCAGTTTATTGCGCAACACATTTGAAACTGCATGTGTAGGAAGATTTTTAGCGTTTAATAAAACACTTTCTCCAACTCTATATACCTTTTTGATACGCCGTCCCTTTCGGTCAGCTTGCTACTTCTTCTTGTCTTGTCTTTCCGCCATGGCATCACAGACGTGTCGTAAGACACTGAGGCGCGTCGATAAAAACTTATCGATGTGCTTTCGCACAGATACAGGGCTGACATCGGGGAATCCTCCCCCCTCAAGCCCTGGGCCACACACACGTGGCGTTAACGGAACCCTCGGATTCACCAATCCGTTCACGTAAAACGGGGTAAGCCCCGTAGATGCATGTACCGAATTGTTGATGGCAAATTCAACCATCGGGAGCATCTCACTCCAACTCTTTGGAGAATCCGGACATAAACTCCGGAGAATATCCTCCACAACGCGATTAACGCGTTCCGTCTGACCGTCCGTCTGCGGATGATCCGCTGTGGACATGAGGAGCTTGGTGCCTAGCACCTTAAACAACGCTCCCCAGAATTGTCCCGTAAAACGGGGATCCCGATCCGACACAACGGAATCGGGTAGACCATGCTGTCGAAAGACACGGTCTAGGAACACTTTTGCTGTTCCTTGTCCATCTATGGACTCTGGCACCGCCGCCAGGTGAGCCATCTTGCTCAAACGGTCTACAAAGACCAATATGCCGGTGTTCCCGGCCTTATCCTTCGGAAAACCGAAGATAAAATCCATGCTAATGGATTTCCAACACTCCGTTGGAACCAATAAGCTCGCCAAAGGCGCAGCTGAACTTGCAGAGGGTTTAACCCTCTGACACGTCTCACAGGTGCGTATATACGCACCGAACCACTTATACATATTGGGCCACCAATACAAAGCGCTTAAAGCGCTGTAGGTCTTATCCCGACCTAAATGACCCCCGGTAGGGGCGTCATGTGCCTCAAAGAGGACTCTATACTTCAGTTCCTCATTATGAGGAACTACCACCCGCGGAGTGTCCTCCGCGCTGGTGCTATAAAATAGCAGACCGTCACAGTACCTGTAACGGTGTAAACGAGCTCTAGCTCGACTTGACAGGGTTGGCTCAGACGAGCCAAGACCCTTTTGACCTAACGCGCGGATAAGCGCCGTACATTGTGGGTCTTTCTCATACTCCTGGCGTATGAGATCCACCACAGACGTGGTGACGAATGTCGCGTGAGCGAGCTCGTAATCGGGACGACGTGACAACGCGTCTGCAAGCACGTTCTGCTTGCCAGGTTTATACTTAACCTCAAAGTTGTACTCCGCAAAGAAGGAGATACAACGGGCCATCCGTTGCGAGAGATGAGGCGACTTTGTCGCTGTCCGTAAGGACGCGTGGTCAGTATAAACCACGAACGGCTTTGAGCCAAGTAGGTGAACCCTAAATTTGACAATAGCATACTCCATTGCAAGTATCTCCTTGTCATGAACGGGATAATTCCGTTCTGCAGCTTTAAGCTGCCTCGACTCAAACGCAACCACGCGTTCCCTTCCTGCATCGTCTGCTTGTAACAAAGCACATCCGATTGCGAAATCGGAGGCGTCGCAGACGACACTAAATGGTTTCCCAGAATCTGGGAGAGCAAGAACGGGAGCTTTTAACAAGCTCCCCTTAACCTCTTCAAAAGTGTTTTGGTGTTCAGTTTCCCAACACCAATCAACATCCTTCCTAAGAAGGTCGGTCAATGGCTTCGCCATTTCAGCGTAGTTCTCGCTGTACTTGTGGATATAATGGTCTAACCCAAGCCACTTCCGTAAATCTCTAAGATTTACAGGCGAAGGCCACTCCACAATGGCTTTCACCTTCGCGGGATCCTCCCGCAATACATCCTTACCGATGAAGCATACGAGGAAAGGAATTTCCTCAGCACCAAAGACACATTTGATGCGTTCGCATATAACTTATGCTCTCGAATACATTCGAGCACCGCTCGAAGGTGTATCAGATGCGTCTGAACATCAGACGAGTCGCCTTCCGAACGACTATGGACGAATATATCGTCGAAGTACGTCTGAGCGTACTTTCTATGAGGGCGGAAGAGTTGAGTCACCAAGCGATTGAAAGTCGCTGGTGCATTTGAAAGCCCTTGTGACATAACAAGCCACTCCCACAGCATGCCACTAGGCGTGCTAACCGCTGTCAGCGGAATATCGGACGCTCGCACGAGCATCTGATAATACCCGTCCACCAGATCTAAGGCACTGTACACAGTACAGCCCTCCATATTGTTCTGGAGGACATCCTTCCGAAGAATCGGAGTCTGCATGGGTACAGTCGCTGCATTCAGCTTGTTATACGCATGCACAATGCGCCACTTTCCGTTCGTCTTACGACACAAAAAGTGGGAGATGCGTGGGGAGACTTACTCTCCCGTACCATCCCTGCCTCTTCTTTCCCCTTGAAGAATGCGTCGATGACGTCGCATTGCTCCTTGGGTAGAGGCACTACCTCGTGACGCAGTATTTGGTTCCAGGAACCAAATCAATTTCATGTCGGACTCCCCGATCCGGTGGTAACCCCATCGGCGGGTGGTTACTAATGACATCTCCAAATTCTTTCAGTAAGGAATGGTAAGGGTCCTCAGGATCCGCGAGGATCTTGAGACCGCTTCGGGCATTCAATGCCTGTTTGGTTTGCACCAAAACTGACTCGTCCATCGTGGATGCGGAGTTCAACTCCTCTTCCGGACGTAATACGACAACCTCGTCGATTTCACCTGCTTTCAAAGCAGTTCCCAACTCGTTGAAGGACATCTCCTCCAACGACAACAGTTCGCCTACCCCAGGCAACCGTTCCAGGCCTACGCCTTCTGTGAAAATACCTGTCACACTATTCAGCATCCTGTAGGACTGCTGACTACTGCCATCGGGACTCATCCCTAGACTCAGATGGGGGGAGTCAATTGCCCCATCTACTGGAAGCGCCACGCGCCTATCCACAGAGGTCTCTACCTCTACCACCGGTTACTCGCCGGTCTCGCCTATAACGACGTAATCGGAATCATTTCCGACGTGCGAAAGATACGAACTTCTGGTCTCTTCGCTTGGAAGCGCCTCGCGCTTAACCACAGGGGTCTCTACCCCTACCACTGGATTCGCAACTTGTTCGCCGGACACGGCGTGGTCGGAATCAATTCCGACCTGTAGAAGAGACAAACTTCGGGTCTCTTCTCTAAGCACCTCGCGCTTACCCTCAGAGGATTCCACCTCTATCACTGGCGACTCACCAGTCTCGCCTACATCGGCGCGGGGATTACCCGCCGAATCCCCCTCGTTAAGGAACTCTTCCTTAACGCCATTGGGAATGATCGTTTCAGACATCCCAATCTCTGGCATCTCACACCAGAATCGCTTTTGCTATCGAGCAAAGGTGGTTTCATGACTCGCCAATGGTTCACCCGACCGCGGGTGCGTTGAGCCAATGTACTTAGACTTCCAGTCTATCCATGGCTCGTGGCGTTCCAGCCACTTCATGCCCATAATGAGGTCATACCTCGAGTCCAAATCCAGTACTAGGCAACGTTCTAAGCTGTCGAAGTCTGCAAACTTCAGCTTAAGGTCAATCGAGACCTTGGGTACAGAAACCTGTACGCCCGTCGCAAGACGGACCGTGACAACGTCACGAGAACGTGCCTCTAGGGCCTCGTCATACGCCGAATCTTCCTTAAAGAAGCCCGTCTGACATAATTGTCAGACGCTCCAGAGTCTATCAAGACTCTCCAAGGCTTATCAAAGTCTTTCCCGTCCGCAAGGACTACCAGCAAACCTGGTTGGTACACCAACTCGGTGCTAGAAAGCACCATTTCCCTCGGGGCTTTGTGCCGTCGTCCCCTACCCTGGGGCTTAACAAAACTGAGGGATCCACCAGTAGGGCTCCCCGCACCTAATGGGAGCCGTCGTTTCCCGACGGCTTGGGCGAGGGCTTTTCCCCCACCCTTGGCCCCTTAAAGCGAGTATCTCGCTGGGAGTTCCACTGACATCTGTTCCGCAGATGGTCCGTGATCCCACACAGGAAGCATCTCATCGGCCCATGTCGCTGTAACATTGCTAAGAGCTCCGCCTCG
>CM047591.1:11468613-11488234 GCA_026184515.1 Peronosclerospora sorghi | reverse complement strand
TGGTCTGTACGTACCTAGGGTGAAGAGTTCCGTCCCAGGTACACCTAACCAGCACGGTTTCATATTCAAGACCGAATCAGATCGATCTGCGATCCCGATCCACCGAGTGTGTAACTAGCCCATTCCATCGGTTACACAAGGTGAGATGGTCTTAACTGAATCGGACCAAGTAACTCTGGATGATGAACGGTCGTCTGCCAGAAGCGGACGATCGGACCCGATTTCGAGTGGAGGTCCGCGGGGTACCCCCCCCCCGTAAGTTGGAAGGCTGGGCACGATGGTAGTGGTCAGGTTGTCAATACAAATGTATTCGATTTTGAACTTGACTCCACCACACACCTGTGAGACGTGTCAGAGGGTTAAACCCTCTGCAAGTTCAGCTGTGTCTTTGGCGAGCTTGTCGGTTCCAACGGAGTGTTGAAAATCCATTAGCATGGATTTTATCTTCGGTTTTCCGAAGGATAAGGCCGGGAACATGGCATATTGGTCTTTGTAGACCGTTTGAGCAAGATGGATCACCTGGCGGTGGTTACAGAGTCCATTGATGTACAAGGAACAGCGAAAGTGTTCCTAGACCGTGTCTTTCGACAGCATGGTCTACCCGATTCCGTTGGGTCGGATCGGGATCCCCGTTTTACGGGAAAATTCTGGGGAGCGTTGTTTAGGGTGCTAGGCACCAAGCCCCTCATGTCCACCGCGGATATCATCCGCAGACAGACGGTCAGACGGAACGCGTTAATCGCGTTGTGGAGGATATTCTCCGGAGTTTATGTCCGGATTCTCCAAATAGTTGGAGTGAGATGCTTCCGATGGTCGAATTTTCTATAAACAATTCGGTCCATGCATCTACGGGGTTTACCCCGTTTTACGTGAACGGATTGGTGAATCCGAGGGTTCTGTTGACGCCACATGTGTGTGGCCCAGGGCTTGAGGGGAGAGGACTCCCCGATGTCAGCCCTGTATATGTGCGAAAGCACATCGATAAGTTTTTATCGACGTGCCTCAGTGTCTTACGACACGTCTGCGATGCCATCGCGGAAAGCCAAGGCAAGCAGAAGGATCAAGCTGACCGCAAGGGGCGGCGTAACGAAAAGGTATACAAAGTAGTAGAAAGTGTTTTATTAAACGCTAAAAATCTTCCTACACATGCATTTTCCAACGTGTTGCGCAATAAACTGCGCCCCAGGTTTGTGGGGCCTTTTAAGGTACTAGCCCGAAAGGGCTTATCGTATACCTTGGACATCCCGAATGTGATGCGTACGCATCCAACCTTCTATGTGGGTATGCTTAAGCCATACCAGGACCTGGAGGCGGGCCCCCTCCTGGAGGAGGTTGGAAAGGCGGATAGCCGTAAGAGCCGTAAGACACGGCAGGGCGGAAGAAGCCCTAGAAGGCTAAAATGCGACCACGAAGCCCCGCAACAGCCGTCTCGAGAGAGGCAAGACGCCTCTCGAAACGATCAGTGGCATCCCACTCATCGCGGAGTCCCTCGTGGATATCTTGGATGTGATGGCTGTGTCGATCACAGCGCTCGCGAATCTCACGTCGAAATTGCGCGACCTCATCCTCCAATTCTCGATGCGGAGGGTACTCCACACTATCATGTGGAGCGTCTGATGGCGCGACTCCATCATCGGGGTCAAACCCAGTATCTGGTGAAGTTGAAGGGTTATCCACACTCACAGAGTTCGTGGGAGTTCGAGACTCCCCTACGGCAGGATTTCCGCGACGTCGTTGACGCTTTCGAGAGGGAGAATCCCTCTGCAGGTCAACGACCAAAGGGGCACTAGAATCCCCTTCACTCCCAGTAATTGGGAGTTCGCCGGATGCAGATGTGGCTTTCACACTGTCCTCTGGCACCGAGGTGGAGACAGGGGTGCTGGCGTAGCGCGTGCGATATGGAGCACGCAATAGCTCCATCGCTTTGTCTCTGGCGAATGCCAGGCGCAACGCCCTCTCCACCCAAATGTCACGACGGGAATAGCTGTTGTGCAGCTCATTGAAGCTGGGGAGAAGCTTCTACCCTTCCTCCCAAGCGCGGAACTTCTTCTCCGCATCATCAACACTCTCTCCCGCAGAAAGAACGATAGGAACCTCGCGGAGGTTCTCACCAGGGGCAACCTGTGCCTGCCTGTCGAGGCGTTCTCGGTATGAGACGCTAGTGAACTGCTTTTGTGTAAGCAGTTGTTGCCGGAGTTTCTCACGGCGTTCGCATTGATACGGCTGTTCAGCCGCGGGACAGGGGTATTGGATGCTAAACCATTCCTTACCACACGCCTAGCCCACTTGTAAGGTCACGAGGACCGTAAAAAAATATGCCGCCCTTGGCAGGCGTTTGGGGGCGCGTAACGCAGCCCTTAGTGCCTGTGCGGAAAGCTGGATTTCATGAGCTGCGTCCAGCTCATTGGTGACGATCGCCTTCGGCGATCCGGATGTATCATCCGACATTGGCAGGGGTGTAGCACTAGTTAGTGCGTTTTCCCCACGTTTGGGGAACGGATTAGGCTGCCGACATCGCCTTTCGGCGTTGTCGGAGCGGTCAACCGTTGGGGAGATATCCCCAAGGGCATCCACCTCCGTGTTCTCTGAATAATCTACCTCCTCTAGAGGAGAATCCATAGCACCACTGAAGGTGTTCATGGATAGCCAGAGGTACTGGCGTTGGAGTTCTCCAATAAAATTTTGCTTATTGCGTAAGCAATAGTCTTGATGGGGGAGGATGTAATAGGGTTACATTCGAGTCACATTTAGTAGGTGGTGTATGTAATTACACTACGGTTGGGGTCAGTATTGACCGGTTCTAAAGGTTTTGAACCACTGGTTATTTTAACCAATCAGGGCAGGAGACCTTGGGGGTGGCGTGTCATCCATCCACGTGTCGGTACACAGGTGGCGTACACTACATTTTAGATAGGTACGAATTTGGTATGTTCTACTTAGTATTACATATAGTTTACATTAGTTAAATTAATTTAGGCTAATTATATATTAAATAGATTCAGTTTACATTTCACTCTATCTTACAGACGCACCACCTCGACCGGTCGTGTGTGTAGTGAGTGCCGTAGCGTAAGGGGAGCCCTCCCCTTAGCTACACCCTTAGTAAGGGAGCCTTGCCGTTAAGGCAGTAGCGAAGGCTACAGTAAAACAACCCGGGAATCTTGGCCCCGAGTAGGAGAGCTCTCTCCTACTAAGCCCTTTATAAGGGCGTATCGGCTAAGTAGCGGCGAACGCCGCTTTAAGGAAAAGTCTTCCTCTTGCGCTAGCCGCACCGTGCGTATACGCACCGGCTACAAAGTAGAACTTACTCCATTCGTACCTAGCCTAAATGTAATGTACACACCTGTGTACCAACACGTGGCAGGCTGCCACGCCTCCACCAAGGGATACTGCCCTGATTGTTTAAAATAACCAATAGGTCCAAACCTTTCGGACCGGTCAATACTGACCCCAACCGTAGTGTACTTACGTACACAACATAACTAAATGTAACCAAAAATGTAACCCTGTTACATCCTCCCCCATCAAGACTATTGCTTACGCAATAAATCAATTATAGTTGGAGAACTCCAACTTCCAGAACTTCTAGCTTTGCATGAGCACTTTCAGTGGTGCTGAGGATTATCTTCGAGAAGAGGGTGGAGACTATTCTGATCACTCGGAGGTGGATGCCCTTGGGGATATCTCCCCAAAGTCTGACCGCTCCGACAACGCCGAACGGCGATGTCGGCAGTCCAATCCGATCTCCACACGTGGCGAAAATACACTAACGCGTGCGCTACCTCTACAAACTGCGGATGATGCATCCGGGTCGCCTAAGGCGACCATCACCAATGAGCCAGACACGGCTCAGGAGGCCCGACATGCCGTACAGGCACGGAAGGGTCCTCGTGACCCTCAAAAGAAGGCCAAAAACGAGGAAAAGAGGGGTTTATCCTCCCATATCACCGGCCCTTCGGCTGTACTGCCGCGAGAAATCGCGCGCCGGAAACAACTCCGGGAAAGACTGCTAACACCGAAGCAGTTCACTGTCAAATCGTACCGAGCGCGCCTCGGGAAACAGGCACGGGGTGGCGTCGTTGATCCCCTTCACGAGATTCCCTACCTCCTCCTGCAAGGCGAGGATGTCGAGGAGGCGGAGAGGGCATTCCGCGCTTGGGCGGAAGGGGAGAAGCGTCTCCCTAGCTTTGACGAGCTGTACAACAGCTATTCCGAACGCGAAGTTCGGATAGAGAGGGCGTTGCGCTTGGCGTATGCTCAGGCCAAAGCGCTGGGGCAATTACCTGCCCCCGGTGTGGTGCCGGAGAGCAATGCAAACTCTGCATCTGCCTCCGGCAAACTCCCAGCTACTGGGAGTGAAGGGGATTGTTCCGCCCCTTCGGTCGTTGACTCTCAGCGGGGTTTTCCCGCTCGAAATCGTCAACGACGTCAGGGCAATCCTGCCGCAGGGGAGTCTCGGACTCCCACCAACTCTGTGAATGTAGATAACCTTTCAACTTCACCAGGTTTTAGGTCTCACCCCGATGATGGCGTCGCGCCATCAGACGCTCCACATGGTAATGTGGAATACCCTTCGTATCGAGAACTGGAGGAGGAGGTCGCCCAATTGCGACGTGAGTTCTACGAGCGCTGTTATCGACACAGCCGTCGCATCCATGACGCCCAGGAGGTACTCCGCAACGAGGGGAGTGCGAATGAACACCTCGAGGGACGGCTTGCCTCCCTCGAGTCTTCCGTTGCGGAGTTTCGTGGTCGCGTTTCAACCCTGACGGAGATGTTTTCACTCCGCCCTGCCGTGTCCTACGGCTATGTGCCTTTCCAACCTCCTCCAGGAGGGGTCCCGCCTCCGGGTCCTGGTATGGCTAAGCATACCCACATAGAAGGTTGGATGCGTACGCATCATCTTCGGGATGTCCAAGGTATACGATAAGCCCTTTCGGGCTAGCACCTTGAGAGGTCCCACAAACCTGGGGCGCAGTTTGTTCCAAACACGTTGAAAACTGCATGTGAAGTAAGATTCTTAGCGTTTAATAAAACACTTTCTACTACTTTATACGCCTGTCCGTTACGCCGACCCTTGCGGTCGGCCTGTTCTTTTTGCTTGTCTTGGATTTCCGCCATGGCATCGCAAACGTGTCGTAAGACACTGAGGCGCGTCGATAAAACTTATCGATGTGATTTCGCACAGATACAGGGCTTACATCGGGGAATCCTCACCCCTGAAGCCCTGGGCCACACACACGTGACGTCAACGGAACCCTCGGATTCACTAATCCTTTCACGTCAAACGGGGTAAACCCCGTAGATGCATGGACCGAATTCTTTATAGAAAATTCGACCATCGGAAGCATCTCACTCCAACTATTTGGAGAATCCGGACATAAAATCCGGAGAATATTCTCCACAACGCGATTAACGCGTTCCATCTGACCGTCCGTCTGCGGATGATCCGCAGTGGACATGAGGGGCTTGGTGCCTAGCACCCTAAACAACGCTCCCCAGAATTGTCCCGTAAAACGGGGATCCCGATCCGACACAACGGAATCGGGTAGACCATGCTGTCGAAAGACACGGTCTAGGAACACTTTCGCTGTTCCTTGTCCATCAATGGACTCTGTAACCACCACCAGGTGAGCCATCTTGCTCAAACGGTCTACAAAGACGAAAATGCCGGTGTTCCCGGCCTTATCCTTCGGAAAACCGAAGATAAAATCCATGCTAAGGGATTTACAACACTCCGGTGGAACCGATAAGCTCGCCAAAGGCGCAGCTGAACTTGCAGAGGGTTTAACCCTCTGACACGTCTCACAGGCGCGAATATACGCACCGACCCACTTATACATGTTGGACCACCAATACAAAGCCCTTAAAGCGCTGTAGGTCTTATCCCGACCTAATAACCCCCGGTAGGGGCGTCATGTGCCTCAAAGAGAACTCTATACTTCAGTTCCTGATCATGAGGAACAACCACCCGCGGAGTGTCCTCCGCGCTCGTGCCATAATATAGCAAACCGTTACAGTACCTGTAACGGTAACCGTTACTTGTAACCGACTTGACATGGTAGGATCAGACGGGCAAAGTCCCTTTCCACCCAACGCGCTGATAAGCGCCGTACCTTGTGGGTATTTCTCATACGCCTGGAGTATGAAATCTACCACAGACGATGTGATGAATGTCGCGTGAGAGAGCTCGTAATCGGGACGACGCGATAACGCGTCTGCAAGCACGTTCCGCTTGCCAGGTTTATATTTAACCTCAAAGTTGTACTCCGCAAAGAAGGAGAGCCAACGGTCCATCCGTTGGGAGAGATGAGGCGACTTCGTCGCTGTCCGTAAGGACGCGTGGTCTGTATAAACCACGAACGGCTTTGAGACGAGTAGGTGAACCCTAAATTTGTTAAGGGCATACTTCATAGCAAGTATATCCTTATCATGAACGGGATATTCCGGTCTGCAGCTTTAAGCTGTCTCGACTCAAACGCAATCATGAGTTCTCTTCTCGCGACATCTGCTTGTAACAAAGCACATCCGATTGCAAAATCGGAGGCGTAGCAGACGACACTAAATGGTCTCCCAGAATCTGGGAGAGCAAGAACGGGAGATTTCAACAATCCCCCCTTAACCGCTTAGAGGTCGGTTTGGTGTTTGGTTTCCCAACACCAATCCACGTCCTTCTTAAGAAGGTCCGTCAATGGCTTCGCCATCTCAGCGTAGTTCTCGCTGTACTTGTGGAGTAATTGGCTAATCCAAGCCACTTCCGTAAATCTCTAAGATTTATAGGCGAAGGCCACTCCACAATGGCTTTCACCTTCGCGGGATTCGCCCGCAATACATCCTTACCGATGAAGCATCCGAGGAAAGGAATTTCCTCAGCACCAAAGATACATTTGGATGCGTTTGCATATAACTTATGCTCTCGCATATATTCGAGCACCACTTGAAGGTGTATCAGGTGCGTCTGAATATCAGACGAGTCGCCTTCCGCGCGACTATGAACAAATACATCGTCGAAGTACGTCTGAGCGTACTTTCTATGAGGGCGGAAGAGTTGAGTCACCAAGCGATTAAAAGTCGCTGGTGCATTCGAAAGCCCCTGTGGCATAACAAGCCACTCCCACAGCATGCCACTAGGCGTGCTGACCGCTGTAAGCGGAATATCGGATGCTCGCATGAGCACCTGATAATACCTGTACACCAAATCTAAGGCACTGTACACAGTACAGCCCGCCATATTGTTCTGGAGGACATCCTTCCGGGGAATCGGAGTTTTCATGGGTACTGTATCTGCATTCAGCTTGTTGTACGCATGCACATTGCACCACTTTCCGTTCGGTTTATGAGCACAAAAAGTGGGAATTGAGTGGGGAGACTTGCTCTCCCGTACCATCCCTGCTTCATCTTTCCCCTTGAAGAATGCGTGGATGACGTTGCATTGCTCCTTGGGGAGAGGCCACTGCCTAGTGACGCAGTACTTGGTTCCAGGAACCAAGTCAATTTCATGTAGGACTCCCCGATCTGGTGGTAACCCCATCGGCGGGTTGTCACTTATGACATCTCAAAATTCCTTTAGTAAGGAATGCTAAGAGCCTCAGTATCCTCGAGGATCTTGAGATCGCTTCGGGTATAAAATGCCTGTTTGGTTTGCACCAAAACTGACTCGTCCATCGTGGATGAGGAGTTCAACTCCTCTTCCTGACGCAACACGAAAATCTCGTCGAGTTCACCTGCTTTTACAACAGTCTAAAACTCGTTGAAGGACATCTCCTCCAACGACAACAGTTCGTCTACCCCAGGAAACCGTTCCCGGCTTACGCATTCTGTGACAACACCTGTCACACTATTCAGAATCCGATAGGACTGATGACTGCTGGTCTCGGGACTCATCCCGGGACCCAGATGTGGGGAGTCAATTGCCCCATCTATTGGAAGCGCATCGCGCCTATCCACAGAGTTCTTTACTTCTACCACCGGTGATTCGCCGGTCTCACCTAATACGGCGTGGTCGGAATCGATTCCGACGTGCGGAAGAGACGAAATACGGGTCTCTCCGCTTGGAAGCGCCTCGCGCTTAACCACAGAGGTATCTACCCCTACCGCTGGAGTCGAAAATTTTTCGCCGAACACGGCGTGGTCGGGATCCCCGACCTGCAGAAGAGAAAAACTACGGATCTCGTCTCTAAGAAGCGCCTCGCGCTTAACCTGAGAGGAATCCACCTCTACCACTGGCAACTCAACAGTCTCTTTTATATCTGCGTGGACATTAACCGCCGAATTCCCCTCGTCAAGGAACACTTCCTTGACCTCATTGGTACTGATCGTTTCAGAAATCCCAATCTCTGGCATCTCACGCCAGAATCGCTTTTGCGATCGAGCAAAGGTGGGTTCATGACTCGCAAATGCTTCACCCGATCGCGGGTGCGTTGAGCCAATGGTCTTAGACTTCCAGTCTATCCATGGCTCGTGGCGTTCCAGCCACTTCATGCCCAGAATGAGTTCATACCTCGAGTCCAAATCCAGGACTAGGCAACGTTCTGAGCTATCGGAGTCTGCAAATTTCAGCTTAAGGTCAATCGAGACCTTGGGTACAGAAACATGTACGCCCGTCGCTAGACGGACCGTGACAACGTCACCACAACGTGCCTCTAGGGCCTCGGAATACAGCCGACTCTTCTCAACAGAAGACCGTCTGGAATAATTGTCAGACGCTCCAGAGTCTATTGTAACAGGGTTGCATTTTGGTTACATTTAGTTATGTTGAGTACGTAAGTATACTACGGTTGGGGTCAGTATTGACCAGTCCCAAAGGTTTGGACCTATTGGTTATTTTAACCAATCAGGGCAGTAGCCCTTGGTGGAGGCGTGGCAGCCTGCCACGTGTTGGTACACAGGTGTGTACATTACATTTCGGCTAGGTACGAATGGAGTAAGTTCTACTTAGTATTACATATAGTTTACATTAGTTTAATTAATTTAGTCTAATTACATATTAAATATATATTCAGTTTACAAAATACACCAATCCAGCTAGACGCACGACCTCGACCGGTCGCGCGCAAGGTGAGTGTCTTTAGCCAAAGGGAATACCTCCCTTAGCTACTCCCTTTCTAAGGGAAGCCTTTTTTCAAGGCGTTAGTTAATTCTAACTGGTAAACCAAGGGAAATCTTGGCCCCGAGTAAGAGAGAGATCTCTTACTAAGCCCTTTTATAAGGGCGTATCAGCTAAGTAGCGGCATATCGCCGCTTTAGGAAAGTATTCCTCTGTGCGCTAGCAGCAACGTGCGTGTACGCACCGGCTACATCTGGTAGCACCCGTAGTCAATCCACACCTGTGTTGGTAGACGACAACATCCTCTGCAAAGGATCAATCAGGACGATTTGGATAGGCTAATCCTCGTCCAGCAAAAAGCCTTTAACAGGCTGTTAACCGTACTGGGTGACGAAGGCATGCAGCTCCTAGCGGAGCAGGGTATTGATGCCGTAAAGGCAAGGGTCAACGCCCTCATCGGCCATGAGGCGAATTTTCGTGGAAGTCATTCCACGTCCACCGGGGTGCGCCCTCCGTTGTCCTTTAATATAAAGGATTCACCGGTGAAAAAGGTGATAACCTTTATGTGTGGCTTAGAGAGGTCGAAACGGCCTTCGCCACAGCGAATGTGATCGCAGATCACTTGCCAGTGGGACTTGCACTGACCCATCTTACGGGTAAAGCCCGTGCATGGGCGTTCACGTGTTTGGAATCGGTCACGAGCGTGTTCCAAACCTGTGAAGTCCTTAAGCAAAAGCTTATGGACATGTATTCCATGCCTGATCTGGTTTTCCAGAATCAGCTGGCGTTTCCGAGGTGCCTTCAGGGCACTAGGGACTTGGAAACATATGTCCAAGAACTGAAGACCCTGTTGGCAGGGGTGTAAGCGAAAGCGTACTCGGACGATGTGTCCATTCCCGTGTTTATGGGAGGCCTGAAACAAGGCCCAGCACGTTCGGAGCTCTTCCGATGCCGACCCCAATCCCTGGGGGAGGCGTTAAGATGGCGTTCAACGCCGAAAGGAACTTTTTTTCCTCTAAGGTGGGACCCGAACCCATGGACCTGAGTCAGGTCGAAGCGGAGGAGAAACCTTCTGCTAAGAGTCACTCTGACTCTACCTCTCAGAGCTTCGAGTCGGTTTTTTGCAATTCTGCAGCGGTATGGGCCGCTGAGATTCTTCCTGTGTGGAAGCACGGATCATCTGAGCAACGGATGTCCGCGGAACTCCCAGCGAGATACTCGCTTTAAGGGGCCAAGGGTGGGGAAAAAGCCCTTGCCCAAGCCGTCGGGAAACGACGGCTCCCAGTAGGTGCGGGGCGCCCTACTGGGGGATCCCTCAGTGCTGTTAAACCCCAGGGTAGGGGCCGACAGCACAAAGCCCCGAGGGAAACGGTGCTTTCTAGCACCGAGTTGGTGTACCAGCCAGGGTTGCTGGTCGTCCTTGCGGACGGGAAAGGCTTTGATAAGCCTTGGAGAGTCTTGATAGACTCTGGAGCGTCTGACAATTATGTCAGACGGGCTTCTTTAAGGAAGATTCGGCGTATGACGAGGCCCTAGAGGCACGTTCTCGTGACGTTGTCACGGTCCGTCTAGCGACGGGCGTACAGGTTTCTGTACCCAAGGTCTCGATTGACCTTAAGATGAAGTTTGCAGACTTCGACAGCTTAGAACGTTGCCTAGTCCTGGATTTGGACTCGAGGTATGACCTCATTATGGGCATGAAGTGGCTGGAACGCCACGAGCCATGGATAGACTGGAAGTCTAAGTCCATTGGCTCAACGCACCCGCGGTCGGGTGAAGCATTTGCGAGTCATGAACCACCTTTGCTCGATCGCAAAAGCGATTCTGGCGTGAGATGCCAGAGATTGGGATGTCTGAGATGATCATTCCCAATGACGTTAAGGAAGAGTTCTTTAACGAGGGGGATTCGGCGGTTAATTCCCACGCCGTTAACGGTGAGACTGGTGAGATGCCAGTGGCAGAGGTGGATTCCTCTGAGGCGACTCCAGTGGTAGCGGTAGATACCCCTGTGGTTAAGCGTAAGGCTCTTCCAAGCGAAGAGACCCGTAGTTCGTCTCTCTCGCACGTCGGAAATGATTCCGACCACGCCGTTATAGGCGAGACTGGTGAGTCACCATTGGCAGAGGTGGATTCCTCTGAGGCGACTCCAGTGGTAGGGGTAGAGACCCCTGTGGTTAAGCGTAAGGCGCTTCCAACCGAAGAGACCCGTAGTTCGTCTCTTTTGCACGTCGGAATTGATTCCGACCACGCCGTTGTAGGTGAGACCGGCGGGTCACCGGTGGTAGAGGTATAGACCTCTGTGGATAGGCGCGTGGCGCTTCCAATAGATGGGGAAATTGACTCCCCCCATCTGGGTGTCGGGATGAGTCCCGAGGCCAGTAGTCAGCAGTCCTATAGGATGCTGAATAGCGTGACAGGTGTTGTCACGGAAGGCGTAAGCCTGGAACGGTTGCCTGGGGTAAGCGAACTGTTGTCGTTGGAGGAGATGTCCTTCAACGAGTTTGAATCTGTTGTGAAAGCAGGTGAAATCGACGAGGTTGTCGTATTTCGTCCAGAAGAGGAGTTGAACGCCTCATCCACGATGTACGAGTCAGTTCTGGTGCAAACCAAACAGGCATTGGATACCCGAATCGGTCTCAAGATCATCGCGGATCCTGAGGACCCTTACCATTCCTTACTAAAGGAATTTGAGATGTCATTAATGACAACACGCCGATGGGGTTACCACCGGATCGGGGAGTCCTACATGAAATTGACTTGGTTCCTGGAACCAAATACTTCGTCGCTAGGCAGTGGCCTCTCCCCAAGGGGAAATGCGACGTCATCGACGGATTCTTCAAGGGGAAAGAAGAGGCAGGGATGGTACGGGAGAGCAAGTATCTCCATTCATCTCCCAGTTTTTGTGTTCGTAAACCGAACGGAAAGTGGTGCATTGTGCATGCGTACAACAAGCTGAATGCAGCTACTGTACCAATGCAAACTCCGATTCCTCGGAAGGATGTCATCCAGAACAATACGAAGGGTTGTACTGTTTACAGCACCTTAGCTCTGGTGGAAGGGTACTATCAGGTGCTCATGCGAGCATCCGATATTACGCTTACAGCGGTCAGAACGCCTAGTGGCATGCTGTGGGAGTGGCTTGTTATGCCACAGGGGCTTTCGAATGCACCAGCGACTTTTAATCGCTTGGTGACTCAACTCTTCCGCCCTCATAGAAAGTACGCTCAGACGTACTTCGACGATATATTCGTTCATAGTCGCGCGGAAGGCGACTCGTCTGATGTTCAGACGCACCTTATACACCTTCGAGCTGTGCTCGAACGTATGTGAGAGCATAAGTTATATGCAAACGCTTCCAAATGTATTTTTTTGGTGCTGAGGAAAGTTCCTTTCCTCGGATGCTTCATCGGTAAGGATGGAGTTCGGGCGGATCCCGCGAAGGTGAAAGCCATTGTGGAGTGGCCTTCGCCTGTAAATATTAGATATTTACGGAAGTGGCTTGGATTAGCCAATTACTCCACAAGTACAGCGAGAACTACGCTGAGATGGCGAAGCCATTGACGGACCTTCTTAAGAAGGACGTGGATTGGTGTTGGGAAACCAAACACCAAACCTACCTCGAAGCGGTTAAGGGGGGCTAGTTGAAATCTCCCGTTCTTGCTCTCCCAGATTCTGGGAAACCATTTAGTGTCGTCTGTGACGCCTCCGATTTCGCAATCGGATGTGCTCTGTTACAAGAGGATAATGCAGGAAGGGAACGCGTGATCGCGTTTGAGTCGAGGCAGATTAAAGCTGCAGAACGGAATTATACCGTTCATGATAAGGATATACTTGCTATGAAGTATGCCCTTAACAAATTTAGGGTTCACCTACTCGTCTCAAAGCCGTTCGTGGTTTATACAGACCACGCGTCCTTACGGACAGCGACGAAGTCGCCTCATCTGCCGCAACGGATGGCCAACAGGCCATCCTTCTTTGCGGAGTACACTTTGAGGTTAAATATAAACCTGGAAAGCGGAACGTGCTTGCAGACGCGTTATCGCGTCGTCCCGATTACGAGCTCTCTCACGCGACATTCATCACATCGTCTGTGGTAGATTTCATACTCCAGGCGTATGAGAAATACCCACAAGGTACGGCGCTTATCAGCGCGTTGGGTGGAAAGGGACTTTGCCCGTCTGATCCTACCATGTCAAGTCGAGCTAGAGCTCGGTTACACCGTTACAGGTACTGTAACGGTTTTCTATATTATGGCACGAGCGCGGAGGACACTCCGCGGGTGGTTGTTCCTCATGATTAGGAACTGAAGTATAGAGTTCTCTTTGAGGCACATGACGCCCCTACCGGGGGTCATTTTGGTCGGGATAAGACCTACAGCGCTTTAAGGGCTTTGTATTGGTGGTCCAACATGTATAAGTGGGTCGGTGCGAATATTCGCGCCTGTGAGACGTGTCAGAGGTTTAAACCCTCTGCAAGTTCAGCTGCGCCTTTGGCGAGCTTGTCCGCTCCGACGGAGTGTTGGAAATCCATCAGTATGGATTTTATCTTCGGTTTTCCGAAGGATAAGGCCGGTAACACCGGCATATTGGTCTTTGTAGACCGTTTGAGCAAGATGGATCACTTGGCGGCGGTTCCAGAGTCCATTTAAGGACAAGGAACAGCAACAGTGTTCCTAGACCGTGTCTTTCGACAGCATGGTCTACCCGATTCCGTTGTGTTGGATAGGGATCCCCGTTTTACGGGACATTTTTGGGGGGCGTTGTTTAAGATGCTGGGCACCAAGCTCTTCATGTCCACTGCGGATCATCCGCAGACAGACGGTCAGACGGAACGCGTTAATCGCGTTGTGGAGGATATTCTCCGTATTTTATGTCCGTATTCTCCAAATAGTTGGAGTGAGATGCTTCCTATGGCCGAATTTGCTATAGACAATTCGTTCCATGCATCTACAGGGTTTACCCCGCTTAATGTGAACGGATTAGTAAATTCGCGGGTTACGTTGACGCCACGTGTGTGTGGCCCAGGGCTTTAGGGGGGAGGATTACCCGATGTCAGCCCTGTATCTGTGCGAAATCACATCGATAAGTTTTATCGACGCGCCGTAGTTTCTTACGACGTGTTTGCGATGCCATGGCGGAAATCCAAGACAAGAAAAAGGTGGTTAGCCGTAAGGTACGGCAGGACGGGGTGGAGCGTCTGATGGCGCGACTCCATCATCGGGGTCAAACCCAGTATTTGGTGAAGTGGAAGGGTTATACACATTCATAGAGTTCGTGGGAGTTCGAGACTCCCCTGCGGCAGGATTGCCGTGACGTCTTTGACGCTTTCGAGCGGGAGAATCCCGCTGTGAGTCAACGACCAAAAGGGCGGGGTAGGACTCTTCACTCCCAGTAGTTGTGAGTTCTCCGGAGGCAGATGCGGAACCCACACTGTGCTCCGGCGCCGCAGTGAGGGCACGGGCGCTAGCATAGCGCATGCGATAAGGGGCACTAAATTGCCCCATGGCTTTGGCTCTGGCAAACGCCAAGCGCAATGCCCTCTCTATCCGAACGTCACGTTCGGAATAGCTGTTGTACAGCTTTAAAAACTCAGGGAGACGTTTCTCCCCTCCGCCCAAGCGCGGAACTTCTGCTCTGCCTCTTTGGCATCTTCTCCTTGCAGGAGAACGAAGGGAACCTCGCGGAGGTTCCCAACAACGGCGCCCTGTGCCTGTTTCTCGAGGCGCTCTCGATATGAGGTAGCAGTGAACTGCTTCTGCGTGAGAAGTTTTTTTACGGAGTTGATTCCGGCGTGTGATGTGTTGCGGTTGTACAGCCGAAAGGCCAGGGATATAGAAGACTAAACCCTTTTTTACCTCACTCTTGGCCCACTTTGGGAGGTCACGAGGACCTCCAAAACGATATGCCGCCCGTGGAGGGCGCATGGGGCGTGCAAGGCAGCCTGTAATGCCTGTGCGGCATTTCGAGCCTCTTGAGCTGCGTCCAGCTCATTAGTGGTGATCGCCTTCGGCGATCCGGATATGTCATCCGCAGTTGGTAGAGGTGGCGCACGCGTTAGCGCATTTTCCCCGCGTGTGGGGAAAGGATTAGGCTGCCGACATCGCCGTTCGGCGTTGTCGGAGCGGTCATCCTTTGGGGAGATATCCCCAAGGGCATCCCCATCCGAGTTATCGGAATAGTTTTCTTCGCGAGGAGAATCCTCAGCACCACTAAAGGTGCTCATGGTGGTAAGCCAGAGTTTTGGCAGTTGGAGGTCTCCAACTAAAATTGATTTATTGCGTAAGCAATAGTCTTGATGGGGGAGGATGTAACAGGGTTACATTCTGGTTACATTTAGTTATGTTGTGTACGTAAGTACACTACGGTTGGGTCAGTATTGACCGGTCCGAAAGGTTTGGACCTATTGGTTATTTTAACCAATCAGGGCAGTAGCCCTTGGTGGAGGCGTGGCAGCCAGCCACGTGTTAGTACACAGGTGGTGTACACTACATTTCAGCTAGGTACGACTTGAATAAGCTCTACTTAGTATTACATATAGTTTACATTAGTTTAATTAATTTAGGCTAATAACATATATTAAATATAAATCAGTTGACAAAAATACTTAAGACTGCTAGGCGCGCGACCTTGCCCGGTCGCACGCGCAGTGAGTATTGTAGCGTAAGGGAGTTCTCCCTTACGCTACCTCCCTTTATAAGGGAAGCCTTGCTACAAGGCGTTAGCGAAAGCTAACTGTAAACCACCCCGGGTATCTTGGACCCGAGCAAGAGAGTGATCTCTTGTTAAGCCCTTATACAAGGGCGTATCGGCTAAGTGGCGGCGAACGCCGCTTAAAGGAAAGTCTTCCTCTGTGCGCTAGCCGCACCGTGCGTTTACGCACCGGCTACAAGGGGGATTCGGCGGTTAATCCCCACGCCGATATAGGCGAGCCTGGTGAGTCGCCAGTGGTAGAGGTGGATTCCTCTGAGGTTAAGTTCGAGGCGCTTCCTAGAGAAAAGACCCGTAGTTTTTCTCTTCTACAGGACGGAATTGATTTCGACCACGCCGTATTAGGTGAGACCGGCTAGTCACCGGTGGTAGAGGTAAAGAACTCTGTGGATAGGCGCGTGGCGCTTCCAATAGATGGGGAAATTGACTCCCCCCATCTGGGTCCCGGGATGAGTCCCGAGACCAGCAGTCAGCAGTCCTATCGGATGCTGAATAGTGTGACAGGTGTTGTCACAGAAGGCGTAAGCCTGGAACGGTTGCCTGGGGTAGACGAACTGTTGTCGTTGGAGGAGATGTCCTTCAGCAAGTTGGGAACTGCTTTGAGAGCAGGTGAAATCGACGAGGTCGTCGTGTTGCGTCCGGAAGAGGAGTTGAACTCCTCATCCACGATGGAAGAGTCAGTTTTGGTGCAAACCAAACAGGCATTGAATGTGTGGTGGAGTCAAGTTCGAAAAAGAATACATTTGTATTGACAACCTGACCACCACCATCGTGCCCAGCCTTCCAACTTACGGGGGGGTACCCCGCGGACCTCCACTCGAAATCTGGTCCGATCGTCCGCTTCTGGCAGACGACCGGTCATCATCCAAATACACTTGGTCCGATTCACTTAAGTTCATCTCACCTTGTGTACCCGATGGAATGGGCTAGTTACACACTCGGTGGATCGGGATCGCAGATCGATCTGATTCGGTCTTGAATATGAGACCGTGCTGGCTAGGTGTACCTAGGGCGGAACTCTTCACCCCAGGTACGTACAGACCAGAAACACTTCCAAAAGATAAATTCCAATAGGTCGATCGTCCAAACGATATAGACCTGACCAATACGAAATAATAGAGGGTAGACCAATCAACCGGTCTAGCCCCTGACCAATATGAGAGAAGACGAAAACCGATCTAAACTCCAACCAATGTTACAATAAGCCAATATGTCCACGTAAAGACCCAATATGCCCGTGAAACTCCACAAACGATATCTCCACGTAAAGACCAATCCAGTGAATAGCACGTTCCAAACGTACTTGACTTAAAGTGTCGAGATCGCCAAATCGTACTCCCGTCGAGGGACTTCCGGTGTCCAAAGTGCGCGTGCGGCGCGTCCAGACCGGGTATAATAGGCGAGAGGGAATAATTCAACCCTCTGCCCCCAAACACCCCGCGGCGGGCGGAGGCGACTATTGTACGTGAAAAGAAGAACGGCGACCCCTTGCTGCGGTGTAGACAAAGACCAGAAGAGGTTTTGCCACTTATTCCTAGACCAAAAGACTTTTACTTGGAAAATCCGCAACCAAAAGACTTCTACTTGGAAAAATCGCAACTAACCAATAATACTACCTCCCTATGGTCCCTAATGTACCCACATAAAATTATGTAAAATACCCAATGTCAGGTGACTCACCCAAGACCTGCGTTCTTGATACTCCTTGAATATGATAGGCTAAAAAGCCCCCCCTTGTTTAGACCAATCGGAAACTCGACCAACTGCCTTGACCAAAAGTGACCAAATTTGTGGTACACTTCACCACAGCCGCCCCTGAGTCCGACCGTGTCGCACAACGATAACGGTCTGACTCACCCATCACTCGACCAACTGGACCTTGGTCACTCACACTTCTTCCCCATGGATCAAAGATCTTCGCCACCTGCGTCAGGTACTGCCTTTACTGCACTTGATCTTCTTATGCTTCCCTTTGACGCTTGTTCTTGTTGTTCTTGCAGAAACTCTATGCGCCGAGTCGCCCCACCTTGCTTCTCCTGTCCGGTCGGCTCGGTCTGACAGCCCACGTAACTCTCGTGCACTTCAAACATCGGAAGGGCATCAGACTGAAGCCGACACGCGGATGCAGGATATGCTCGCAGAAAACATGCGTCTCAGGACCCAGGTGGTCCACCAGGCAACACGAGGTGCGCATCTTTGGTCTTCGTCTTGTACTTGTCTTTACCCTCATTTGTCTTCAGCTCTCATCCCTCCCAGCGTCGTCAAGGCAATAGGTGCCTTGCTTGATGCCGATATGCAGTCCGACGATCATGTTGACCAGCTTCGACCAATTTTAGAGGATCTGGTAAGCGCGCGTCATGAGCTGTCCCGTCTGGAGGCTCATCAGTCCCATCTCCGGGATCACTTGCACTTGTTCGTCGGCAGAAGCTGGACGGGCAGTTTGACGCAACTTCACTGCGCATGCAAGGCGATGACGCGCGACGCATTGCCGAGCTTCAGATTTCAATTCAATACCAGACCGGGAAGGTCCGGTCTTATCAAGACAAGTCAGACGCTTGGACGCTAGAGTCGGGTCGTCGTCAGGTGGCACTAGACCAGTGCCACCAGCGCTAGATGATCTTGCTGCATCCGTGTTCGGCTGCTTCCTCCAGCATAGATTGGTCTGCGTCGGCAACCTTAGTCGCCTCGGAGCAAGACCAAGACCGCTTGCAGCAGGACCAAGACCGACATCGTTCATTGGATGATATTCAGCAGCCCGAAATTGCACAAAAATCGAAGAAGCGCGCGGACGCGCCGGGTAGCTCGAGGGCGCGCGGCACTGCGCGCGGACCCAGACTCGGGGGGAAGCGTGCAGTGCCTCATAATCGAGCCAAGACACAGGCGCTTCTTATGGACTCGGATTCGGACACGGACGAAATCAACAGCCCCTCGGAAAGTCGAGCGCCCTCGCGCCGTACTGCAAATCGCACCAAGCACACAGGGGTCTCGTCCGAGGAGGACTCCAGCAAAGGGTCCTGCGATTCCGAGTTTATGGTCGCCATCCAGTCCAAGTCACGAACGAATTTACGTGAAAGTTTCATCCAAGTGGCGTCGCCATTGGGGTCAGAACAGAAGACCGGTTTGCCAAGTGACGCCACAATAGTATCGACATCAGCGAAGCCGGCGCCTTCGGTTCTACCCGGGACATCCGAGCTTCACAAGTACGCTCTACTGAAGAACATGGAGGTTGACACCAGCTCCCTTCCGCCGCGGACGTTTGAAGTCACTTTGCCGTGGTCGTCGGGGCAAATCGGCTGTTTTCGCCGGTCTACCCTGACCAAGCCGCTTCTGTCCCGGTCTTTCTCTCGCCCGTACCCCTGGCTTTTTCCACCGGCCAAGAAAACCCCTGCCTCGTCTGCATGGAGGGCGGACCTGATTACGTCGGCGCAGATCTCCCGCCTGTACGGCGATGAACCATGGAAATTTTTCGAACACCCCAAGATAGGACTTGTGTTCCACTTGACTCCGTGGATATGCACTTTGCTAGGCCGGGTGAAGAATTTCAACAAGATCCACGGCCAAGCAATTTGGTAAGCGTCCCACTACTTGATGCTTCCCCACGACCGGGTGCGACTAGATCCGGGCCTGGCGACGTTCCAGAGCAAGCGCAAGCGACGTCGAATTCGGGCGGGCGAGGCTTGGCAGTCCCTGTGCCAGTACATTTTGGACGGGATGCGAGCTCGCGAGTGTGACGTCGACGTGTTCTTGTACCCGGTGTTCCTCCACATGCCAAGGCGTAGCGTTGAGAAGACCAGACTGCTGGCCGACGACGGCACATGGTACCCGGTATTGATTGCGCTGAGCCGGTCGCGGACCTCAAGGATGCTTT
>CM047591.1:11458086-11468513 GCA_026184515.1 Peronosclerospora sorghi | reverse complement strand
ATGTCAGGTGACTCACCCAAGACCTGCGTTCTTGATACTCCTTGAATTTGATAGGCTAAAAAGCCCCCCTTGTTTAGACCAATCGGAAACTCGACCAACTGCCTTAACCAAAAGTGACCAAATTTGTGGTACATTTCACCACAGCCGCCCCTGAGTCCGACCGTGTCGCACAACGATAACGGTCTGACTCACCCATCACTCGACCAACTGGACCTTGGTCACTCACACTTCTTCACCATGGACCAAACATCTTCGACACCGGCGTCAGGTACTGCCTTTACTGCACTTGATCTTCTTATGCTTCCCTTTGACGCTTGTTCTTGTTGTTCTTGTAGAAACTCTATGCGCCGAGTCGCCCCACCTTGATTCGCCTGTCCGGTCGGCTCGGTCTGACAGCCCACGTAAATCTCATGCACTTCAAACATCGGAAGGGTGTCAGACTGAAGCCGACACGCAGATGCAGGATATCTTGCAGAAAACATGCGTCTCAGGACCCAGGTGGCCCACCAGGCAACACGAGGTGCGCATCTTTGGTCTTCGTCTTGTACTTGTCTTGGCCCTCGTTTTCCTTCAGCTCTCATCCCTCCCAGCGTCGTCAAGGCAATAGGTGCCTTGCTTGATGCCGATAGGCAGTCCAACAATCATGTTGGCCATCTCCGACACATTTTGGAGGATCTGGTAAGCGCGCGTCATGAGCTGTCCCGTCTAGAGGCTCATCAGTCCCATCTCCGGGATCACTTGCACTTGTTCGTCGGCAGAAGCTGGACGGGCAGTTTGAAGCAACTTCACTGCGCATGCAAGGCGATGACGCGCGACGCATTGCCGAGTTGCAAATTGCTATTCAAGACCAGACCGGGGAGGTCCGGTCCTGTCAAGGCAGGTCCGACGCTTGGACGCAAGAGTCGGGTCGTCGTCAGGTGGTACTATACCAGTGCCGCCAGCGCTTGATGAACTTGCTACCTCCGTGTTCGACTGCTTCCTCCAGCGTAGATTGGTCCGCATCGTCCACCTTAGTCGCCTCGGGGCAAGACCAAGACCGCTTGAAGCAGGACCAAGACCGACGTCGCTCATTGGCTGATATTCAGCATCCCGAATTTACATCAAAATCAAAGAAGCACGCGGACGCGCCGGGTAGCTCGAGGGCGCGGGGCACTGCGCGCGGACCCGGAATTGGGGAGAAGCGTGCAGTGTCCCATAAGCGAGCCAAGACACAGGCGCTTCTCATGGACTCGGACTCGAACACGGACGACATCTACAGCCCCTAGGAAAGTCGAGCGCCCTCGCGCCGTACTTCAAGTCGCATCCAGCACACAGGGGTCTCGTCTGAGGAGGACTCAAGCGAAGGGTCCGGCGATTCCAAGTTCATGATCCCCATCCAGTCCAAGTCACGAACGAATTTGCGCGAAAGTTTTGTCCAAGTGGCGTCGACAGTGGGGTCAGAGCAGAAGACCGGTCTGCCAAGTGACGCTGCACCAGTATCAACATCCGCGACGCCGGCTCCTTCGGTTCTCCCCGGGACATCCGGACTTCACAAGTACGCCCTATTAAAGAACATGGCGGTTGACACCAGCTCCCTTCCGCCGCGGACGTTTGAAGTCACTTGGCCGTGGTCGTCGGGGCAAATCGGCTGTTTACGCCGGTCTACCCTGACCAAGCAGCTTCTGTCCCGGTCTTTCTCTCGTCCGGACTCCTGGCTTTTTCCACCGGCCAAGAAAACCCCTGCCGCGTCTGCATGGAGGGAGGACCTGATTACGTCGGCGCAGATCTCCCGCCTGTACGGCGATGAACCATGGAAAATTTTCGAACACCCCAAGATAGGACTTGTGTTCCACTTGACTCCATGGATATGAACTTTGATAGGCCGGGTGAAGAATTTCAACAGGATCCACGGCCAAGCAATTTGGGAAGCGTCCCACTACTTGGTGCTTCCTCCCGACCGGGTGCGACAAGATCCGGTTCTGGCGACGTTCCAGAGCAAGCGCCAGCGACGTCGAATTCGAGCGGGCGAGGCTTGGAAATACCTGTGCCAGTACAGTTTGGACGGGATGCGAGCTCGCGAGTGTGACGTCGACGTGTTCTTGTACCCGGTGTTCCTTCACATGCCAAGGCGTAGCGTTGAGAAGACCAGACTGCTGGCCGACGACGGCACATGGTACCCCGGTATTGATTGCGCTGAGCCGGTCGCGGACCTCAAGGATGCTTTGGTCCAGCTTGACCGGAAGGACCCCTGGCGTAACCAGTTTCCGGATAAAGTGGAACATCATCCGTCAATGGTCATCGGCCGTCTGTGGGGCGATAGCAAGTGAAGTCGTAGATAGTCGACCAGATAACTCGTAATACATGTCATCATTTCTTTTCATATGTCCGATCGTCAAATCACTTGAACTAATTTTACCACTCTCTCCATAGTTGCACCGAACACGCTATCGTAAACAGTTCCACTCCCATCACGAAAAATAGTCATCACATTCATCATTCCGCTATTCCAATCCGTCACAGTTCATCACAATTTCACATCAACTCCGGACCTTCCACATCTTCACACCGGTCTAGACCGACCGATGCTACTGCGTGTCTTGGTCTCGGTCTTCATGGGTCTGCATCACTGCGAAGCGATTACGACTGACTCGTTCTCGTTCGAACTCTCATAGAAGAGCCCCACAATTCAAGTCGAGCTCGTCGACCCAAGTTGATTCATCATGGTCCTTCCATCGGACCAGGTACCCTCGGTGAGTCCGACCGAACCTGGTCTTCTTGGTCGACCGAACATCCAAGACCTTCTCCACTTCAAACTCGTCTTCCTCTAATGGTCGTTCCCAACTGTCCTCCGGCAGTAACGCTTCATCGAAATCAAATCTTTTTTCTTCGTCTACCAGACAGGGAGTTTTGGGTCGATCAGGAAATTCTCGGACCAGCTTCAACTTGGACACATGCACGATCGGGAAGACCTTGTAATCTGTACCAGTTGTTACTAGACGAGAAGCGTGCTCACCGATCAGATCTGCAACACGGAAAGGGCCGTGACACATGTGAGCCAGCTTCTTCGCATAGCCCTCTTTCACTCGGTCTAGGTATAGCCATACCATCGCCCCTGGTTCTATACCGTGTGGTCGGACCTGGTCATTGGTCCGGTCTGCCCGGTCTTGTGTGGCCTGACGCAGCTTTTTGTTGACGACTTCTTTTGCATGCTGGTAGTGTTTCTGGACCTGCATGCGCCAGCGTCGAGCATTGCGATCGCGGGTCCGGGTGCAACCGATAGGTATCGAAGCTTCCAGTGTCGACCGAGGGTCCCATCCATATGTCAGATAAAAAGGCGTTTCTCCTCGGACCCGATTGGTCGACGAGTTGAGTGCAAACACCAGCCTTTCTGCATACTCGTCCCAATCTCGCTGGTTTGGGTCAGCAACGTACATCTAGATCGCCCTCGTTATGGTCTGCACCATGCGTTCCGCCGATCAATTTGCTTGCGGACGATATGCCATCGTCGCACTCTGTTTCTGGCCCAGCATGTTATTGAACGACCGGACACCTCGGCCATAAAACCGGGTTCCCGATCGTGCCTGATGACCTCGCTGGCGCCGAATCTTCGGAACACACATTCTTCGTAGCTCTGGGCGATCTGCTCCGCAGACCGAGATGCACTTGCCTTCGCAATAACTAGACCAGTGAACAGGTCTACCCAGATCAGCAGCTCAGTGTTGCCGCGCGTCGATCTAGGCAGTGACGGTATGTTGTCCATCGCTATGACCTGGAAAGGGTAGGTAGCTTCGATATTTCCGGGCGATCGCCCCTTGATTACCGGTCTACCCTTTTCGGTCTCGCAATCCGTGCAACAGCCCACATATTTCTGCACACTGCGGAAAAGTCCTCTCCAGTGGTAGTGGGTAGTGGGACCTGATCTTGTGATAGGTCCTGCCTATGTCCTGATGTCCCCCTTCTAGACTCACGTGATACTGATGAAGGACATCCGGCTGCAGCAACTCGGGGATCACTAATTTCGCCAATCGGTCCCGGTCTGCACTGCCTTGGTCGGCATCGCGGCAGTAATACAATATTCCATTATCATCCACTTCGTAGCTATCCACGATCTTGATGCACTCTTTCGCTTGATCGTTCGTCAACTTGGACAGTTCACCACGAAGGTAGGTCTTCAGGTTCATAATCTATTCTTCTTCGTCCTGCGCCTTGAGGATCCGTTCCATCCTTAACTGTTGCACTGCACATTCGTTCAAACTTTCCTTCGGGAACGGTCGGCAATACTTCTGAGCTTTCGATCTAGTCGCGACCATCACATGCACCTGGACTGGGGCGTTCTTGGGTCCGATCACTTCTGGGAGCCTGTTTATATTCATCAATTCATCCAGAACGGCCTTCTCGGTGATCGTAGCCCCGGTCTGGTCTTGCATGGCCTTGGTCGCGAGGTAGTCGGCGCTTCTGTTCCTGTCCCGTTTCACGTGCAATAGCTCGTGGTTGGGGTGGTCCTTCAATGCCTTCATTACTCGATCATTTAACGTCCGTAGTCGTGGAGCCTTGCAGTCGATCTCTCCGGTGATCTGCCTGATCACTAGGTTGGAGTCACTACATATGATGACTCGCCCCTTCTCTTGCGACGACAGCAGGTCCAGACATAGAAGTAGACCTCGGTCCGCCTCGTTAACAGTAATATCAGGCGTGAAATCGGCAGCGGCTGCAACTATAGACCATTGTGGCAACTTCCACAATATGGCACTATAGGCGCCGACCTTCTTCTTCACGCTTGCCTATCCGTCAAAACTTAATACCAAGAGCTCTTCATCATGGTCGACGGTCGGTGGCGGTCTCGAAACTGACTGCCGAGGTTGCTTCCTCGGGGCAATCGCTATCAATGCCTCGTCCACTTCAGACCGAGGGGTGATACTGGCAGCTAATTTGCCCAATATCTCTTCCTCGCCCCCGGTGCACTTAACGACCTCGAGGGTCCACTGCGACAAGACCGCCGACCATCTGCCTAGACGTCCGTCCATCCCATTGGCTGATAATAGCCAGGCCAAAGTAGACCGTTTTGACAGGACCTTTATAGGTCGGCCGACCAGCAGGTTGTAACACACATCCAGAATTCGTATCAACGCCAGCACTTCTTTCTCGACAATTCCATAGTTCACTTCATTTGGTTTTAGCGTCCGGATCGTAAACGTGACTGGATGATACACACCATTGTGATCTTGCACTAAAGTGGCCGAGATAGCCCATTTACTGGCATATACGATAATGGTCAGCACTTTTTCGGGAGCGAAATGCTTGAGAATCGGTGTCGTCGCCATCTTAACCTTCAACATACCAAAGGCAAACTGTGCACGCTTCATATGATCTTCGGCCTCCACTTGCGGACAAACTGCAGCAAGACCAGAGTCGGCTCCCTCCTGTAAAGTTGCCCGGTCTCCTTCGCGCAACATATGATAGTCAACTTCCCGGAGCTCGTACAGCACAGCCGCGTAGATAGCAAAGTCTTCAATGAATCGGCTATAATAATTCAAGCTTCCCAGGAAGGACTGCATTGCCATCAGCGATCTGGGGAACGGGAGGTTACTCAGCGAATCCCGGTCCTTGGGATTAGCCTCTAGACCATTCTTCGAGACCATATGGCCTAAATAGGCGACCTTGGACATACCCCAAAAACTTTTCACGGCACTGATAGACAGGTTACAGCGGTCGCATGTCTCCAACAATCGTTCAACCTTATCGCACAGATCGTTCCATGACGAGGCAGGTATCAGAATGTCGTCGATGTACGACCGCCTCCCTAGAACGGACGGTCTTCTTTCCCGATCGGGTTCACCCTCTGTAAACACATCATAACTTTCGGCAGGGTACCGATCGGTCTTGACTTTGAAGTGTCCGTACAGTGCGTTGTCTATCCACCTTTGATAGATCTGGGGGGTGTTCTTCAGACCGAACGGCATACGGTTCCACTCGAAAAGACCAAACGGCGTCACAAATGCGGAAATCTCACGGGCTCGATAAGTCATCGAGACCACCCAAAATCCACCTGCCATATCTAGCGAACAATACCACAAGGTCTTGTCGAGGTCTTCCAACAGATCATTAATCAGCGGCATCGGGTACACCATGAGTTTAGTCAACCGATTTACCATCCGATAGTCGATGCACAGTCTAATGTCAACGCCGTTCTTCTTGATAACAATTACGATCGGCGAGGCCCATGGCGAGGTCGACGGTCTAATAATCTTGGTGACCAACAGTCCTTTAATGAGATCCGAAAGCCTTTTACGGTACTGTGGTGCCACGCGTCGACATCGCTGGGCAATCGGCTTGGCATCTCCAACGTCAATATCGCAAATCGCACCACGGGCTGCACGTGGTAAGGCGTTGCCCTTTCCGATGAGCAGATGTCTTTTCTTCCATATGATATTCTTCAACTGCTCGATCTGGTCTGGACTGTTAAGGTCTTGATCACCCAATTGTAAATCATCCATTGTAATTTCGGGCGAGTCGGCAGACACTTCAGGGAGGACTGCCATTTGTCTTTCCAGCTCCTGAATGTAACTGTTTCCCGCCTTCATGTATACAGACTTGTTCATCTTCTGGGGCGATATCACCTAGACCATCTGGACCGGCTGAACGCCCCTGGTCTTGATAGACGGGCTGTCCTTCACTGATATCGGTCTGATTAGGAATACCGTCATGGTCCGACCTAGCAATTTCATGTTCCCCTTCTTCCGTTTCTTGCTCCGCTGTCGCCTGGTCTTGTGCTGACACCACGTTGACTAACCTTGGCTCGTCTACTTGATGGTCCACCGTTACTGGTGACTGCGGCGCCTTTCTTCGGACCAACATCTTTTTTGGGGTGATATAACTTGGTCTTTCCACTAAAGGTGAGGTATCCTCTTCCACCGACCCATCATCGCTGATAAGATCGGTGGTCGATTGGTACGCCAGGTTTTGCCACTCGACATACCGCCTCGATCCAATCGAGACGAACCCCATCTTCCTTGTTACCTTCCCTTCTGCTAACCACATACCGACCATAGTGTTATTGTCCAGTGTCAGCGGCTTGCCACCGATATTGGTAACACGGAAAAAATCACGTCGACCAGCACTCTTTACGAAGGTCGGAACCCACCGATCGCCCCTGGTCAACCATAGCTTCCTCGAACGAAAACATTTCTCGACCGGGGTATCGGCAGACCGACCGACTGGGATAGTGAGGTCTTGTTCCCACCGGACCCGATCGGTATACGAACCATACAGAGGTCTTCGACCAGCCAACTGGACCTGGACCTCATCCGGGAGTGTAAGCACTCCATGTGACAGGTCTAGGCGAACACCAGCTGGGACCATGAAATCCATACCTAGTAAAGCGTCCTGACCAGCCAACTTGCCAACACAAGCGCTGAAAAAGTAGACCAGCGATCCCGACAAAGTAATTTTCACACGCGTTCTTCCTTCGGTCATATAAGAGTTTTCACCGATCCCGACGCATTCCTGTCTCTGGGTATCGTCTATACGACATCCGACCTTACGAGCAAAGGCGGAGTCGATTATCGAGACTTCAGCTCCAGAGTCGAACAACATCGTCGCTTTCTGGTTATTAATCTTGCCACAGGCTTTCGTCTGCTTGAACCATTTATCAGGCGCGTATATACTTCCAGTATCCGCGGGATTCTCCAGTCAGCAAGTCCAACTGCATAACCACCTTGGTCCGGGAGTACTCATCGGTCTTCAGACTGTAGAACGGATGGTCTCGGTCGACGCAATTTGGAATAGAACGTGTATTGTCGGTCTTATCCTCCTTGCTGACATATGCATAGATGTGAACCGTAGAACGCTCGGCTCGATCCATATTCCGACCTGGAGAGCGTTCTAGTTTAACATCTTTTCTGCGTCCGGCGGCAGCATCCCCGCGTGCTTGTCCGGCACGTACCACTTGCGTATCATGTTAAAAAAATTCTTCAATCTTGCAGTGGCCGGCCTCGTGGATCTCTCCACATGACTTGCATACGAAGAGGCAATGGTCAGTCGGGTGGACGCGTCTCTCGCACTTCTTGCACACCATCTTCTTCCAGCAGTTTGGGCCATCATGTTTGCTCGACCCACAGTGGGAGCACTTCTGACGAGGTCGGTACGGATCGGACTTGCTTCCGTTCTTTCCCTTCCGGTCTACCTGGTCGGACTTCGACCTGGTCTTCGGGGCAGGTCCCGCAACATAGATGTAACGATACTGGTCTTCATCCGATGACTCCTGGCTGGATTGACTTCCACTTCCCCCTTCCGATCCCGTGCTGTCTTCGGCTACGATCGCCTTGACCGCTCGGGTCGGTCTGGTCCAGGGTCTCTTGACCGGATCTGTCTGGGTCTGTGTCTTGGATCGGTAGCGACCTGATCCACCAGCACTCTCTCTTCGTCCTCATGCTACGCGACTGCTGCAGCGTCCGTAGAGTCTGTTCAACTTCACCCGCGTCCATAAGACGCAGCAGAGTAAGCTGGTCCGCCAGTTCTTGATCGTCCATGGTACTAATGTAGTGACCCACATGTTCCAGAGCAGCACCGTTCGGCGGGTTATTCTCTTTAATTGTTATGCCGGCACGAAATGCAGCCACGTTCAACCGATGCAAATACTCGATCGGTGTCTCGTCGCTCCGATTCTGCACATGGTGATACTTGCGGGCACTCAAAAATCCGGAGTTACAATATTGCCCTTCAAACTCTGCATATAGCTGGTCCCAGTCAGACCGGACATCCCGACCTAACTGTTGGATCCAGTTGGCAGCCGGTCCTTTCAACAAAACCCGGAAGATCAGACACCTTTCACTTTTCGGGGTCTGGTCTCGCAGGAACGCAGACTTGACCCGACCGAACCAAGACCGGGCCTGGTCTTCATCAGCATCCTTGCCAGTGAAGTCCTTGAGGTCGGTCGTCGCGGCCATACGGATGCGCGGAATCGCAGCAGATCAAAAGTCGTAAGCAGTAGTGGAGGCTAGGTTAGCCTTGCGTGGCTTGCCAGAGCCCGTACCGTCTGACCCACAGTGGTCGTCAAGACCGCCGACCGACTCCATGTCACAGTCACTTGTCTTGCTTGGTCTACGCGGTCTGGCCGGTCGCGGCTTGCGTTTCCCTTTGCCGCCTTGCTTATCACTTCGAGTGGGCTTGTCCACAGATGTTACCGATTCCATATACACCTCTCGGCAAACATTGGCACTTTGCTGGGTAGACCGGTCTTGGACATGTGGGCGCAGAGGTGGTCTAACCCGGTCTTCCATGAAACGTTCCATCATCGTCTCAAACATGGCTTGGACGTTAGCTGGATTCATGGGCAACGTGCTGATACCCTCCTTTTGCGGAACTGAGGCCTGTGGGCGCTGCTGAAGCCCCGACTGGCAATCAGCCCCTTGCTGCCTCATGTCCCTTTTTTGTTCAGGCTGGGCATGGTCCACCCCCATGGTCATCCACTCGACACCGGTCTCCAACTCTGATGAGCTGTTAGAGGCCGGTGGAGACTGATAAACCGATTCGTCATCAGAACCAATGTCGACAAGCGCTGTGGAGGCTTCAGCGACCTTCACTGCTGCGGTGGGAGTTGGTCCGCGAACCGCCCCCACCAGTGGGACCAAGTGGTCGTGGAAGGTCGACATCGACGATTTCAGCCTCCAAGTATCAAATTCAAATAGTTTTTGGACATCGGCGGGGTTATGCATTTTAATGCCAACCTCCGCCAACATCGCCACCAAGTTCTTCACCAACAGTAATGGGCGATCACTCTAGATCGGCTCGGTAGTGGGACCGAGAACATGGTCGGGGATCTGGAGGTTCAACACCCGAAAGACCACGTCAAAGCGAACAAATCGTTTCAGCTCAAAAATGTAATACAACTTGTTTAGGTCTTCTTCAGTGATGCCTCCATCTCCGACCTGCGACTTTTCTTCGAGGTCGTCTTCGTCGGCCGGCATTCCCAACCCTTTCTTGGGAATCTTGGGGACCTTGGGGACCTTGGGGAGGTTGGTCTGATCGTTCCGATCAGCCTCCAAGTATTTTTCGTCTTTTAATTTTCCATCAACTTTTTTTATGCACATACATAGGATCAGTACCAAGGTCCTGATCCTTTCCGGTACTATAGCAGGACTTGCTATAGTCCCGATCGGCTCCGGTGGGAGCATTTTGGGGAGTAAAAATATATTAATCCCGATCTGGTCCTCCACCAGGCCAGACCGGACATCGCCATCTTTATCGAGAACGAAGACGTAAGGTGATAGCCTTTCCTTACGCCCTCTCCAGAACGATTCCAAATTCAAATCTTCAAATTCAATCTTCGATGACACCTCGCGGTGATATCCACGATCACCAAGTGATCCGGGCACGCGCACCATTGTGGTGGAGTCAAGTTCAAAATCGAATACATTTGTATCGACAACCTGACCACCACCATCGTGCCC
>CM047591.1:11436418-11450462 GCA_026184515.1 Peronosclerospora sorghi | reverse complement strand
CCAACTGCCTTGACCAAAAGTGACCAAATTTGTGGTACACTTCACCACACTGTCAAGTCGAGCTAAAGATCGTTTACACCGTTACAAGTACTGTGACGGTTTGCTATATTATAGCACGAGCGCGGAGGACACTTCGCGGGTGGTAGTTCCTCATGATTAGGAACTGAAGTATAGAGTTCTCTTTGAGGAACATGACGCCCCTACCGGGGGTCATTTAGGTCGGGATAAGACCTACAGCGCTTTAAGCGCTTTGTATTGGTGGACCAACATGTATAAGTGGGTCGGTGCGTATATTCGCGCCTGCGAAACATGTCAGAGGGTCAAACCCTCTGCAGATTCAGCTGCGCATTTGGCGAGCTTATCCGTTCCACCGGAGTGTTGAAAATCCATCAGTATGGATTTATCTTCGGTTTTCCGAAGGATAAGGCCGGGAACCCCGGCATTTTCGTCTTTGTAGACCGTTTGAGCAAGATGGATCACCTGGCGGCGGTGCCAGAGTCCATAGATGGACAAGGAACAGCGAAAGTGTTCCTAGACCGTGTCTTTTGACAGCATGGTCTACCCGATTCTGTTGTATCGGATCGGGATCCCGGTTTTACGGGAGAGTTTTGGGGGAGTTGTTTAAGATGCTGGGCACCAAGCTCTTCATGTCCACTGCGGATCATCCGCAGACAGACGGTCAGACGGAACGCGTTAATCGCGTTGTGGAGAATATTCTCCGGAGTTTATGTCCGGATTCTCCAAATAGTTGGAGTGAGATGCTTCCGATGGTCGAATTTTCTATAAAGAATTCGGTCCATGCATCTCCGGGGTTTACCCCGTTTGACGTGAAAGGATTAGTGAATCCGAGGGTTCCGTTGACGTCACGTGTTTGTGGCCCAGGGCTTCAGGGGGGAGGATTACCCGATGTCAGCCCTGTATCTGTGCGAAATCACATCGATAAGTTTTATCGACGCGCCTTAGTGTCTTACGACACGTTTGCGATGCAATGGCGGAAAGCCAAGACAAGCAAAAAGAACAGGCCGACCGCAAGGGTCGGCGTAACGAAAGGGCGTACAAAGTTGGAGAAAGTGTTTTATTTAACGCTAAAAACCTTCCCACACATGCAGTTTCTAACGTGTTACGGAACAAACTGCGCCCCGGGTTTGTGGGGCCTTTCCAGGTGCTATCCCGAAAGGGCCTGGCGTACACCTTGGATATTCCGAAGGCGATGCGTACGCATCCAACCTTCTACGTGGGTATGCTTAAGCCATACCAGAACCCGGATGCGGGTACCCTCTTGGAGGAGGTTGGGAAGGCGCATAGCCGTAGGACATGGCAGGGCGGAGTAAAAACATCTCCGTCAGTGTCAAAACGCGACCACGAATCTCCGCAACGGAAGCCTCGAGGGAGGCAAGCCGTCCCTCGAGGTGTTCATTCGCACTCCCCTCGTCGCGGAGTCCCTCCTGGGCGTCATGGATGCGACGGCCGTGTCGATCACATCGCTCGTAGAGCTCACGTCGCAATTGCGCGACCTCCTCCTCCAGTTCTCGATACGAAGGGTATTCCACATTACCATGTGGAGCGTCTGATGGCGCGACGCCATCATCGGGGTGAGACCTAAAACCTGGTGAAGTTGAAAGGTTATCTACATTCACAGAGTTGGTGGGAGTCCGAGACTCCCCTGCGGCAGGATTGCCCTGACGTCGTTGACGCTTTCGAGCGAGAGAACCCCGCTGAGAGTCAACGACCAAAGGGGCGGAAGAATCCCCTTCACTCCCAGTAGCTGGGAGTTTGCCGGAGGCAAATGCAGAGTTTGCATTGCTCTCCGGCACCACACCGGGGGCAGGTAATCGCCCCAGCGCTTTGGCCTGAGCATACGCCAAGCGCAACGCCCTCTCTATCCGAACGTCGCGTTCGGAATAGCTGTTTTACAGCTCGTTAAAGCTAGGGAGAAGCTTCTCCCCTTCCGCCCAAGCGCAGAATACCCTCTCCGCCTCCTCGACATCCTCGTCTTACAGGAGGACGTAGGAAACCTCGTGGAGGGGCTCAACGACGGCACCCCGTGCCTGTTTCCCGAGGCGCGCTCGGTACGATTTGACAGTGAACTGCTTCAGTGTTATCAGTCCTTCCCGGAGTTGTTTCCGGCGCGCGATTTCTCGCGGCAGTACAGCCGCAGCGCCGGTGATATGGGAGGCTAAACCCCTCTTTACCTCGTTTTTGGCCTTCTTTTGAGGGTCACGAGGACCCTTCCGTGCCTGTACGGTATGTCGGGCCTCCTGAGCCGTGTCTGGATCATTGGTGATGGTCGCCTTAGGCGACCCGGATGCATCATCCGCAGTTGGTAGAGGTGGCGCACGCGTTAGTGCATTTTCCCCACGTGTGGGGAACGGATTGGACTGCCGACATCGCCCTTCGGCGTTGTCGGAGCGGTCATCCTTAGGGGAGCTATCCCCAAGGTCCCCCTACTCCGAGATACCGGAGTCGGAGTATCTTTCATCCCCTTCTCGGGGATAATGATCGTCACCACTCAAGGTGCTCATTCTAGGCCAGAGTTCTGGCATTTGGGGTCTCCAACTATAATTGATTATTGCGTGGCAATAGTCTTGATGGGGGAGGATGTAACGGGGTTACATTTAGTTACGTTGGTGTACGTAAATACACAACGGTTAAGGTCAAGTATTGACCAGTCCGAAAGGTTCGGACTTATTGGTTGTTTTAGCCGATCAGGGCGGGAGCCCTTGGCGAAGGCGTGGCAGCCTGACACGTGTTGGTACACAGGTGGTGTACATTACATTTTCGGCTAGGTACTGGTTAAGTAAGTTCTACCTAGTATTACATATAGTTTAAATTAGTTTATTAAGTTAGACTAATTACATTTAAATATAAATCAGTTTCCATTTTACACTAAATCCAGCTAGACGTTCGACCGGGAAAGGTCGAGCGTGCTGTGAGTGTTGTAGCAGGGGAGTACCTCCCCTAGCTACTCCCTACTAAGGGAAGCGTAAGGCTAAAGCGTTAGCGTACGCTAAAGGAAACTGGTGAAATCTTGGCCCCGAGCGAGAGAGTAATCTCACGCTAAGCCCTTTCATTAGGGCGTATCGGCTAAGTAGCGGCGTATCGCCGCTTAAGGAAATCCCTCCTCTGTGCGCTAGCCGCACCGTGCGTTTACGCACCGGCTACACTAGGACTAACGTCTTAAATTTTGAAATCCTTGGTACCACATAGGCCGCCTCCAGATAAGTTGATCTGATGATGGTCCATGCTTATCGGTCCATACTTAAGCATCTTCGTTCTTTTAACTTTCAATACAAGTCGATCGATTCCGCAATGATCTGATAAAATGTAATACCCCTATCCAACTAACCCCACTCGAAAATACCTTCATAGATCCACATTCATTCCAAAGTCTCACTTATCGACAATTATGAAACTTAACATGAAGGTAATTTAATTATGGCTTCATATGGAAGGTACCCGCACGTCACGGCGAGGCACTGATGTGGTGGAGCGGCTGATCGAAGTTTTTGAGACTCGATCAGGCGGTACCACGGCGCCCAGACTACCGACTAACGAAGGGGGTCCTCCGGATGTCTTCGACTGCTTGTGTTCTTGCTCACCTTGTGTACCCGACGGCTAGGCGTGGTTCGCTCCTCAGGTGGCGGGGACAGCGCACAGCGAATTCTTGGTGCAAGATTGAATTAACTAACTTGTGACGATACAACCGATGCGATCAGGCTTGATCACGTGCGATCAGGTGCTTAAACCACGTCAATTAACCGTGATCAGGCTTGATCAAGTTTGGGCTGATGCTAATAACCGATGATCAGCAGTATTCCGTCTTGATCGCAAGTGCGATCAGGCGGCAGTCCGATACGATCAGGCGCTGAAACGAAGCCAATCGGTCGTGATAAGGCGCGATCAGGCTTTGGATGAAGTTAACAACCGTCGATCAACAATATTCTATCTTGATCGCAGATGCGATCAGGTGTCTTGATCGCAAGTGCGATCTGGTACTGAAAGGCTCGATCAGGGGCTAAAAACTGCTGCCCAGTCGTAATATACCTTGATCAGACTTGATCAAGCACCGGAAGTCGTTCAAGTATCAGTTGGCGCGATTTGCGATCAGCGATCACGATCAAGATTCGCAAAAAGTGTCGATCAGGTGTTGATCGGTAGGGGGGTACTTGATCAGGCAGCGGAAGTCTTCACTGCCTGATCGCGGAGCCTCTAAGCCGTCAAACATCTAAGGAACGACCAAATCAATGCGCTCCTAGCCTAGACTATATGAGGAAAAGGTATTTATATTAAAATCCACCTAGAATTCCCGTGGAGCGCTTAAAGCAGCCGAACTCTAGGGGCCAAACGTTAATTTCACGGGGAAGAGGTGAGAGCACTGCTCGATCACGTTCCCAAAACCAAAAACCTTTAAACGAAGAACCGCAGACACTGCGGGAGGAGTTGCGGGGTGAGTTCTCACACTCTACGCCAACCGGTGGGCCAAAAACGCACTTAGTGCTCCCGCCCGGGACGTAGAGGTTTCAATAAGGTGGGGGCGTAAAGGTGCCTTCCCAAAAAAACGATCGCGCTGATCGTTTTTTTTAACCCTTAGATCTACCCTGTTCCTACTTTCAACCAATCCGCATCGTCCATTAGGAACGCCTTCTGTCCATCAGTCAACATGATTTTTCCGCTTGTTCCTTGTTTGTTCGCTGGTGTTCGCCGCGTACCTGTAGGTAATCCGCACATCTTCCGTGTCCCTTCTATATCCTGTCTATGTACACCACGGTAGTACGTACTACTGTACCCACCGTGGTACACATGGCGGTACCTAATTATGTACTACTGTATCCACTATCTGCGTCCACTATCAGGCCCCTAATTTAGGTCCTAATTTAGGTCCGAACATTAGTCATAATATTAGGCCCCCTATGGGCCTAATAAAATGTCCAACATTAGGCCCTATTTTTGCCTAATTAAAAAGTCCGGTTTACGACAACCGCCCCTGAGTCTCGTCCCAGCCGTACAGCGGTTGGGGCGAGGGTCGATCATGCCGTCGATTATGGAGATGATACTGCCGCTGGAGAATTTGTCGTTGCACATCGATCAGGTCACCATCCAGCAGTCGATAATCACCCATCATCTGCCCCGTCTCCCCTCAATCAAGCCCAGTTCCATCAGGCGGTTACCGTTGGGGCTGTCCACTGCGATCTAACACTCGACTGAGGCCAACCGTGACAACTGCGATCAGGCTGTCTCGATCAGGCATTCACAGTCTGCTATGCCATCTTCAACGGACAGATTGTCACCCCACATCACCAACGTTCCTGCCTTGGATAAGGCCGCAGCTGATCAGGCGATCGCCGCGATCAAGCAGTCCTGCGATCTGCAAGAGGCTCTCCGTGCCAGCAACGAGCAGGTTGCCTTGTTGTCTGGATCACTCGCCATAAGTGAAGACACGGTTGCGATGCTTCGTCGGCGGCTCACTCGTACCCAACGTGACGCGGCGGACCGGAAGAAGGAAATCGAGGGAAGCCTTAAAAAACTGGAGCCGCTGCGCTATTTTATCAACGCTGCGTTCAAGAAGCTCGAAACCCAGTTAAAAGACGCCAAAAGCACTATCGCCGATCAAGAGCAGACCATATACGATCAGGGTGTCCAGATCCGGGAGCTGGAGTGTCGCAACGATCGTGAGCGTTACCTGCGATCAACGCTTGACGACACAATTGCATATCAAACGAAGGAATTGGAGAAACTCGAACAGCGTGTATCCACGTTGCAGCACGAGCGCGATCAGGTTATTTCCCGCAATGTGCGCTTGGTCCAACGGGCGGTAAGTCTCACTATCGAGGTGGACAAGTACAAGGATCAATGCGATCGCCTCCAGAAGGAGAACGAGTCTGCTCGCGTGTCGATGGACGATTACACTGCCATTATGGCCCAAGCACAGGTGATATCGGACCGGGTTGAAGCGGAACTTACTACCGCTCGACGTCACCTCAGAGCCTACAAGAAGCGCTGGCAGATGTCGACGACCTTGAACCTTGGCGGGTTCAATATCGTTCCTGCCCCGAAAATCACCCTGGTCGTAAGATTCCTCGCCTTCGCCGTAAGTTCTATGGGTCCGAATAGTCGGTCGATCACCTTTCTTCAATCAATACATTCTTTCGATCATGTCATTTCACTGTTGTCCTTTGTCCTTAAATGCATAATATAAATTGGTAGTCCGTCGGCTCATCTGCCGTATCCAATCACCATACCTCGCAACATCCATCGTTATAACACCATTTCCAGTCAATCATCACTTCGTCATCCATTGGGAGCTTCGTCGATCACGATTTCCCTGATCAATCAGCTGATCACACATTAGTGGGACTCTTCATCCACGTGCATTACATCAAACCGATGTCGGTTGATCAACCTTCTCTCAAAGTCCTTGATCAGGGCATCACAGTTCAAGTCCGCCTCGTCTACCCATGACGGCTCGGTATGACCCTTCCAGTAGACTTGAAACTCACGCAACGTCCTTCCATATCTAGTCTTTCGTCTAGATCGAACATCAGTGACGCGATCAACTTCAAATTCGTCTGGATCTAGCGTCCTTTCCCAGATGTCCTCGGGTAGCAAGGCTTCGTCAAAGTCGAACCGCTCTTCAATCCCAGCTGTTAACACTGCGGTGGGGCGATCTGGAAACTCTTTAACCAATTTTAACTTGGATAGGTGCACCACGGGGAACATGCGATAGTCCGTGCCAGCTGTAACCAATCTTGCTGCATGATCACCGATCACCTCATCGACCCTGAAGGGTCCATGCCACATGTGCGCCAATTTCTTTGCATACCCTTCTTTAACGCGATCAAGGTATAGCCAGACCCTTGATCCAGCCTCGATCTTGTCTGGCGTCACCTTATCGTTGTGCTTTTCAGCTCGATCATCCATCGCTTGGTGTAATCGAACGTTCACCTGATCACGAGCGAGGCGATAGTCTTTCTGCAACTTGTACCTCTATCGGCGAGCATCACGGTCCTTGCGTCGAATTCCACCTAATTGCAATGACGATTCCAGCGATGATCGTGGATCCCACCCATACGCCAAGTAAAAGGGCGTTTCTCCACGAATGCGATCAGGGGTTGAATTCAACACAAAAACCAGTCGCTCTGCGTATGCACTCCAATCCTTCTGGCCGACATCTGACACATACATCTTGATGGCCCTCGTAATCGTCTGTACCGTTCTTTCTGCCTTGCCATTTGCCTGCGGAAGATACGTCATAGTGGCACTCTGCCGTTGTCCCACGATCTTGTTAAACGCACGAAATACTTCCGACATAAAGCCAGGCTCTCGGTCGTGCCTGATAACCTCACTTGCACCAAATCGTCGGAACACGCACTCTTCGTAATTTTCCGCGACTTTCTGCGCTGTGCGAGATGATCCAGCTTTCGCGATCACCATACCCGTGAACAGATCAACCCAATCAGCAATTCCGTATGCCTATCAGTTGATCGAGGCAATGACGGTATGTGATCCATGGCAATCACTTGGAACGGGCACGTAGCCTCGATATTCCCCGGCGACATGCCCTTGATCGTAGGCTGGCCCTTCCCCGTTTCGCAATCCACACATTGTCTAACAAATCTTTGCACGCTGCGGAATAGACCCCGACAATGGAAGTACCGTCTGATCCGTTGATAGGTGCGGCCTATACCCTGGTGTCCTCCTTCCAAACTCACATGATAGTGGTGGAGGGCATCCGCGTGCAAGGTCTCGGGTAGTACCAGCTTAATTAACGATCGGCGATCATCTTGATCATCCTGATCATCCCCGGTTTTCCTTTTAGCCGCATTTCCACAGTAAATCAGTAATCCTTGTTCGTCAACATCATAGTTGTCAGCAAGTTTCGCACACTCCTTCACCTCGTCTGCGCTCAGTTGGATAACGTCACCGTACAGATAACACCGCAAATCGTGGATCCATTTCTCTTCATCCTGTGCCTTTTTCACCCGTTCCATTTTTATTCCGGCTACTGGTACATCGGTCCATGTTGACGGTCGTGGTTGCCGGTGGTTACGTGATCGGGTCGTCACTAGCACTTGCGGGGAGGATTGATCTTCGTTCCATGTGATTACTTCGGGTAGACGGTTGAGATCAACTAATCCTTCCAGCTGTTTCTCATCTTCGATCTCAACTCTTGTTCCACCCTGCATAGCCATGGTGGTAATGTGATCTTCACTCCTATTCCACTCTCTCTTGACATGTACCAAATCATGATCACTCCACTCTCGTAGGAGGTTGAATGCACGCTGCTGTAGCACTTGTAATCGCGGAGCTTTGCACTCCATTTCTCCTCGCATTTGCCGGATCACCAAATTAGAGTCCCCACACACGATCACCCTTCCTTTGGGATATCGTGCCAACAAGTCCAGACTTAAAAGCAACCCGTGGTATTCTGCTTCATTCACCGTGATATCCGGTGCATGATCGGCGATCCCGATCATAATCTTCCATTCCGGTAACTTCCACACAATGGCACCAAATGCACCCACACGTCGCTTGACACTTGCCGATCCATCAAAACTGATCACGTAAAGTTCTTCACCTTTTTTAACCGTGGGAGGTGGTACTTCGATCATCTGCCGCGGTTGATTTTTCGGTGCGATCGCGACCAACGCTTCATCAATTTCGGTGCGAGGGGTGATGCTTGCGGCTAACGCCCCTAGCACCTCCTCTTCTCCATGCACACATTTCTTGATCTCGAGGTCCCACTGTGATAGGATCTCAGCCCATCTACCTAATCGTCCGTCCAACCCATTAGATGTTAGTAACCACTTCAATGTAGATAGACGTGATAAAACGGTGATCGTCTTTCCGACCAGCATCGTGAAAAAAAACATCCAAAATTCGTAAAAGCGCCAGAACTTCCTTTTCGACGGGGCTGTAATTCAGCTCACCGCTTTTCAACGTTCGGCTAGCGAATGCGACGGGATGATACACTTGATCGTATTCTTGTACTAGAGCGGCAGATACTGCCCATTTGCTAGCGTAAACCACGATCACCGGCGTCTTGTCCTGGTCAAAGTGTCGCAGGGTTGGAGCTGATGCAATCTTCGCCTTCAGCATGCTGAATGCCACTTTTGCTCTAATTAGTCGATCATCCTCGTGATTTGATTCCGCCTCACTATGTGATCGTTTCTTCAACTCTTGATAATCTATCTCCCTCAATTCGTAAAGCACGGCGGCATAAATTGCGAAATCTTCAATAAATCGACGATAGTAATTTAGGCTTCCCAAGAACGATTGCATAGCACGTAAGGTTCCAGGGAAAGGCAAATTGATCAGATCGTCCATGTTCTTTGGATTTGTTTCTAACCCGCAGCAAGAGACGTGATGTCCTAAATAGGGCACTTCGCTTCGCCCCCAGTACGATTTATCCACGCTGATCGACAAATTCCATTGATCGCACTTTTCCAGCAAGTGCCGCACCTTATCGCATAGGGTGGACCAAGTAGGTGCAGGGATTAATATATCATCGATATATGATCGCCGTTGCAGCACAGACGGGCCCGGCGCTTGGTCGGGTTCTCCTGCTGTAAATACATCAGCTGATTCATCTGCACCGTCTTTGACCCTAAGATATCCATATAGTGCATTGTCGATCAACCGCTGATAAATTTGCGGAGCATTCTTGAGGCCAAAGGGCATCCTATTCCACTCAAACAATCCAAATGGAGTGACAAACGCCGAAATTTGGCGTGCCCGATCGGTCATAGACACGACCCAGAAACCACTCGCCATATCCAAAGAGCAAAACCACAACGCTTTATCCAAATCTTCGAGTAGATCGGTGATCAGGGGCATTGGGTACACCATCAAACGCGTGAGTTGATTCACCGCGCGATAATCGATGCATAGACGTATATCGACCCCATTCTTTTTCACGATGATCACTATAGGCGATGCCCAGGGTGACGTTGACGGCTGAATGATCTTAGTTGCCAGCAACCCCTTGATCAGGGACGACAACTTCTCGCGAAATTGTGGGGCCACTTTCCGGCACTTTTGGGCGATCGGGCGCGCATTACCCACATCGATATCACAAACAACTCCTCGTGCAGCGGGGAGTAGCGCGTTTCCCTTCCCGATCAACAGATGTTTTTTCGCCCAAATTATTTCGCGAAGTTGATCTATCTCCTCCACTGTGTTGACTGTGGGATCTCCGACTAGAAAATCATCTTTGGTTACTTCTTCAGTGCTTGAAGACACTTCGGGTAACGTAGCAAGCTGCTTCTCCAATTCTTCCACATACAAATCTTCACCTTCGTGATAACAAACCTGATCGTCAATAGGTGTCACGTCGAATTCGCTGGGGCTAACTGAGACGGGGTGATTACACGCATCTTGAGTAGGTGTATCGCTTGAAACAGGCTGTTCAACTCCACGATTGAGGGTCGGACTTTTCACATCCGGCCCCTGATCGCACCGCTCTTGCACCCCTTGCACCTTTTGCGCCCCTTCGGTTACCAAAGCTACAGATGCGACCATCGTGTCCGTGGGACGTACTAAGATACTTCGAGGAGTTGGATACTCCTTCTTCTCGACTAATGGACCCTGATCGACACTTTCTTGATCGTCAGATACCAGATCGGTGGAGGCTTGATATGCCAGATTTTGCCACTCTTTGTAACGGTTGGACCCGATCGAAACAAATCCGGGGCGGCGGGGCACATCCTCTTTGTTCATCCAAATACCTAAAATAGTCTCTTCTTGAACAATGATGGGGTGATCGACGATGTTCGTAACACGTAAATACCTCAAATTGACCGCGACCCTAGCGAAAGTGGGGAACCAATCTCTTCCACGAGTAATCCACAACTTGCGAGATCGCTGATCGTAAATTCGTACTTCGGCTGATCGACCTACTGGGATCTGTTCATACTGATCGAGCTTCATATAATTACCGCTCGACCCATACAACTGTCGACGTCCCTCCAGTGGGATGATCACTTCGTCAGGTAAACTTAGTGCGCCATGAGCGATATCTAATCGAACACCAGCTGGTATCATGAAATCAATACCCAATATGGCATCTTGACCAACAAGTTTGCCCACCCATGCCTGGAAATAATAAACCAATGAGCCCGCTAGCGTGATCTTGATTTTTGCACGTCCTTCTGTTTGGTATGCACTTTCTACAATGCCGACACATTCTTGTGTTTGACTCGTGTCAATCCAACAACCCACCTTACGAGCAAAGGTTGAGTCGATGATCGACACTTCGGCACCAGAATCAAATAATATCATAGCTCGCTCGTTATTGATTTTTTCACTCGCCTTGGCTTGCTTGAACCATTTCTTTGGAGAGTGATATTTCCAATATCCACGTGATTCGCCTGGAAGTAATTCGACTTCCATGATCACAGGTGATCGAGAAAACTCATCAATATGGAAATTAGCCAAACGTGGTAAATCAAGCTGATCGCGTTTTTCCTTATCTCTTGTTGCTACTCGATCATCCCTCTTCTTATCCACAAATGCAAAAATACACAAACTAGAACGCTCGTCTCGTACCAGATTCCAACCTGGCGAGCGTCCTAGTTTAACAAATCTTCGGCTTCCTTGGGCAACGGTCCTGCATGCTTGGTAGGGTTATACCACTGGCGGATGCGGTTGTAAAATTCTTTCATAGGGCACTTCCCCGCATCGTGAATCTCGCCGCATGCTCGGCAGACGTGCAGGCATTGATCGGTGGGCTGTCCTTTCTTGCCACACTTCAGGCAAGTCAGGCGCTTCCAGCAACGTAAGTTGTCGTGTCTGATCGATCCACAATGACTGCACTTCTTTATCGCCCCTTGATCGACTGCGTTGGAGTCGCTTCGTTTGCCTGATCGTGACTCGCCAGGCTGATCGTGCGCCCCCGGTTGATCGCGCATAGTAGGAATCATATAGCAGCGCTGATCGACATAACTTCCACTATCATCAGCACTTGATTCTTCGCTCCCCGACGTTACCTTGATCGCACGTACGCCCCTAGGCTTTCGCGTCGCGGCCGGTGCTCGATCGTCGCCGGATTTTGGGCGGAATCTGCTGGTGCCTACAGCCGCTGTTGGCTGATACCACTTGTTGCGTGCGTATTCCCGCAACGTTTCTTCCAAGTCCGAATCACGATCCAAGCGTAGGAGAGCCAGCTGATCGGCGAGTTCGCGATTGGCCAGAGTGTCCAGAAAATGTTGAACATGTTCGCGCAGACTTTCGGGCGGTCCATCTCTGATCGGTAACTTAGCTCGCAGTCCCGCCACATTCAGTCGGTGCAAATATTCGATAGGACTTTCGTCTGATCGCTGCTTCATATAATAATACTGGCGGGATACCGATTGACCAGTTCCACAGTATTGTACTTCGTATTCATCCACGAGACTTTTCCAACTTGATCGGGTGGTTCTACTCAACTGTTGATGCCAGTTGCGCGCTGGTCCCTTCAGTAAAAAGCCCAGGATTAGACACTTTTCAGGATCAGAAGCTTGATCGCGCATAAATGCTTACTTGAGACGACTGATCCAGTTCTTCGCTTGATCTTCATCCCCTTCTTTTCCCGAAAATTCTTTCAAATCGCTGATCGCAGACATCCGAATTCTGGAAATTGGCTGCTGATCAGGTGTCCCAGTATACGCGGATGCCACTGTGGCTCGCCGTGGCAGTGTGATCGGTTCATCAGGGTCGACGTAGTCAATTTGAGACCGTTGATCGTGAAACGAGTGCACGGATTCCATATCCACATCTTTTACCGTCGTCGACCTATCTGGTTTCGACTGCTGACCACGCAACGAGTGTACGGACTCCATCGACATCCTTGATCGACGCAGCTCTTCCTTGATTTGGCTGGCGGATTTTGGCGTCAACGACTCCAGGTGCCCACTTACTGCTCTCTTCAGCTAGAAACTTCTTCATGGCTTTGTCAAAAAACATTTGCCACTGTGGCCCTTGATCGTTTTCTGTCTTGATCGACTGAGGTGCCGTCTTGACAACCGGCAATTTGGAGTTGTCCTTTTGGCAAACTTCCATTCTGGTTATCTTGGGCTCCATACTCCCAGCGATACTTGACTCAATTCCCTGATCGTCACCCTCTGAAGGGGCAGATTCGTAGCACGATGACCCCGAATGTCCCGCTACGTTGATTAACGGACTTGCCTCAATCTTCAACGGGGATTGTGGTGGTGAACTGGGGAAATCTTTATCTTCTGCTTCGCCCACGATGGGTATCAACAGGGAATACAACAGCTGGGTGGCCTCTGCCAGATCTTCGGAGTCCTGATCGAATACTTCCTCGGAATCGTAGGCGCCTGTTATCAGATCAGCCTGCTTTATCAGGCGTATTAGCCTTAGCACAATCGTTAGCTTATCTTTTCCCTTCGTGATTGGCTGGATGACCGGTCTACTCAGCTTCCCGCTGATCGTGACCCCGAGCAGGCTCATGATCGAGTTCGTCATCAGGTAATCTTCCAGGTGCTTTCGGTAAATCTTTTGGTAAAACGTCTTTACCATATCGGCTTCCGTTGGCGGCGTACTTGATCGGCTTTCGTCGCTCTCCGACCCAGGCGCTTTGATCAACATCTTCGGTTGGTCGGTCTTGTAATACTTCTCCATCGGATCCCAATATGGATCATTATATATACGTATTTTTGGCGGATCATAACTTGCGTTATGATCCGCATGGGCTCCCGAAGGAGCCTCGGGAGGTGGTTGAGGCTTCACCTCCTTTACGTCATCTGGATTCCTCCCCAGGTCCTGATGATCGGCATTTCCTTTCTTCTTCAGGCATGACGACGGCGAACTGCCCTCCGTCGTCACAACCACCTCCTCCTTTTCCACCTTGATTTTCACCTCTGCTTCAGCTTCCGTTTTCACTTTCACATCCGCGCTATCTTGCGTAGAATCGCGGTGATATCCCGCGTCGCCCAAAGATCTGGGCACGCGCACCATTGTGGTGGAGCGGCTGATCGAAGTTTTTGAGACTTGATCAGGCGGTACCACGGCGCCCAGACTGCCGACTAACGAAGGGGGTCCTCCGGAT
>CM047591.1:11379102-11436318 GCA_026184515.1 Peronosclerospora sorghi | reverse complement strand
ATCCGGAGGACCCCCTTCGTTAGTCGGCAGTCTGGGCGCCGTGGTACAGCCTGATCAAGTCTCAAAAACTTCGATCAGCCGCTCCACCACACTGACGTGTACCCCATGGAAGAAACAGAGGCGGGGTACGAAATACATCTCGTAATTCCTCAAAGGATCAATACGTCGAATGAATCCACGTTCATTCCAAAGTCTCGCTTATCGACAATTATGAAACTTAACATGAAGGTAATTTTAATTATGGCTTATGGAAGGTACCCGCACGTCACGGCGAGGCACTGACGCGTACCCCATAGAAGAAACGGAGGCGGAGTACGAAATACATCTCATGATTCCTCAAAGGATCAATACGTCGAATGAAAGATAAAAATCATCGCAAGAGAATAAGCGTTGAAACTAGAACGAAATCTTTACGGTATAATCCAGGAGGGACGCCTATGGTATCAATTACTGAGGAAAACCCCCTGGAGCGGGATTTTTTAAGTGCGTGACAGTCACTTGCAATTTCGAGAGAAAGAAAAATGACTTTGGGGTAACAATAGTAGATACCTTAACGATCGAGATTGAGAATGCCCGTTTTACGGGTAGATCTCTTCGCCAATATCACTCAATGCTCCTGCGCCACTGCAACTTGATCCATCTTAAACTTGATTTGTTCGGCCACATGCAAAGACATCATTCACTGGTTCTCCAGTAGTGCCGTTGGCATATCGCTGGAACACCCAAAACTGCAGGTGCAATTAACAAGGTCCGAAAAGCATTTTTCCCTCCTTTTGCGATGTATCGGCGCTTTGGTACTCGATTTTTACATCCTAGGATTATTGGTGCTCCGCTTTTTGTAGACGAAAACGTGAACAACCATCAATTCTGTGGAAAAATTTGTGATTGCAGTGCAGGACAAAGCGTTCTCGCCTTTTCGTTTATGTAGCCCAGTTAGGGCCGAGACCCAACTGGGCTAAATCTGTTGCTCTTCATGACGGCTATCACGTAATTAACTCGACTAACGATATCGAACAGGGGTGTAGGTCTCTTTATTCTACGTTTGCGATCCAAAAACGCACCAATAACAGCAAGCAAGCCAGTTGCAACGCCAGCCATTCTACTACCCGTTGGTGAAACCGAACAGCAGCTAATTGGCAACCCATGTAGCTGGGAGCAGCGATATGTTCCTCTTTAAATCAAGTTGTCGAGTTATGTTATTTGCATTGGGGCTCGCGTCGGCGGAAGCGAAACCGTCTCAGGAATTCCATGTCAACAAAAATCCACGGCTGGTTTTTGCTTTGGAACGAGTTCAATGTCAATTTGCGTCGCTAGAAGATGGCGACTCATGGCTATCAGTTCTAAAGCGCTGTCTTCAATGCGTTTTGTAGATAGGTCGGTCCGTACCTCTTAGTGTCGTCGCCATCCTGCAAGATCAGCTCACCTTTTGTATCCGAGGTCATTCCTGTGTTTGCGGTACAAGCAGGTCCATCACTCTGCCGTGCCGCAATCATTCCTGTTTTTGCGGGACAGGCACGACCATCACTATGGCGTCCCTTAAATCTTCCTACTATCTCATGATTGTTTACAGGTTCATGAAGTAGAAGAGGTCCTCTCTCTTGTAAACACTGTGGTCAACGCGGGTGAGCCTCCTGTTCCGCACTTTCTCTTTGGATGTCGTCTGTGTGGCGCTCTCCTGCCTATCTGGGCATCTTTGGGGATCCCTATCTGCGCAACACGTCGTACGAGGCTGGCGGCGATCCGCACGCGCTCTTGGAGACGCTAACATGTTTTGTGGACGTGCTGCAACAAGATCCGCAACAGACGGATGAAGACGAGCCCGTGCCGTTTCCCTTGACACTCGCGCAGGCGCACGTGGTGCAAACCTGCCTGATTCCTCAGCTGCAATTTTGCCTTGAGTGGACGGCAAAAGGCGTGCAAGTGGACGATGCCACGCAGCTCCAGCGCTTTCTGACCGAGTGGAAGTCGGCGCTCGGTCATCTTGAAGTAGGCCAGCCGCCGATCTTGGTGCCTGGAGGTTACGTCGGTCCGGCCACGAGTCACGCAATGATTTATGTACTTGAAAAGACGCGCGCGGACCCCGCGGAATATTCATTTACAGTGTGCAATAAAGGCCCGGGGGCGGACATGTACCATCCGTGTCGAGTGGATGACAGGGCCGACAAGATTCGGGTGCAATCGTGTATTCAAGTGGGTGCGATCCCAGCCGCTCGCTTTTTCGATATGGCGTTCTGGGCGCTCCTGTTCTCGCTCTGGGTGCGCAAAGTCCCGTCCGAGTACCATCGAGTCGAGACCCTTTATGACGTGCTCTTGCCCTGGCTTGCAGGGGATACATTGTTACCCTTGGCACTCGAACGGACAGAGAAACAAACGTTTGCAGACTGGAAGAGTGCAGCGCTTGGTGGCGCGCACACCGCCCAACGCAGCCGCCTGGGCTTTTGCAAGAGCGCTATTGAAGCTATGCGCTATGCATGTCTCCGAAGCCGCGCGTTCACCCCTGACGAGGTAGAATATGCGATTTTGTTCAAGTTGCGCTACCGTTTATTTGAGCAAGTTGTGAAGGAGTTGGAAGTGGTTGAAAATCCAGCGAAAGCTATCCCGGAAGACGCACTGGACCGAGCGCTGAAAATACTGTACTCTATGTCGTTACAAGATGCGCTTCAAGGTGCGCATACTGTGGCAGAGATCGATCCCGATGATGCGGTCGTTGGAATTTATTTTACTCTGACGACCTCTTCCGCCTGTGCCAAGCTTTCGAACGTACTGAAGACACTAAGCCAGAACCTTTATAGTGCAACTAAAAAGTTTGTTTTGGTCGTCGTGTCGCTTGATCAAGAGCAGACAACGTTCACAGCTTTCGCCGAGAGCTTGCCCGAGCACACTTGGTTGCTTGTGCCTTTTTCGGAACGAGAGGCTCGGAAACAACTTGTGGAAATCTTTCATGTCACCAAGTTGCCAACGCTCATCTTGCGAGGGGGGGATGGAAAGATACTGACACCGTTAGGTGCAGAGGTGGTGACGTCTGATCCAACAGGTACCTTCTATCCGTGGACTGGAGAGGATTTCAAGCTGCCAAAGTCAGTACTTTCGGAATCGGACACGAAATGCATTGCCATGGGTGTGAAGCAAATGTGTTTGAAAACGCTCAAGCACCACGATCGGAAGGACATTGATGCCCGTGGCCTTAGCCACGTTCGCACAATGATGAGTCAAACAGAGCAACTTCTAAAGGCTGTGGGGGTAAACACGAGCACTAGCGGCAGTAGTAAGTGCGAGACGACTTTACTGAAAAGAAACTTCAATTTCGCTTGTCACGCTCATACAGAGTTGCTTCAATTGCAAAGGAAGGAAAGTGAGTACGCGGGAAATGCCGCTGAGCCCGAAACGCCGCTTCTCAGCAACTTTCTGGTTGTACCTGAGCGCGTGACATCGATTCCTCTAGCGGTTGCAGCATTTGTCAGGTGCAGGGCTTTGTGCGACTCGTTGCTGCAGCGAGCCGCTGAAGGATCTTCGTCTTCAAGATTGTCACTACATTACAAAGTTATTCAGCTTCTAACATCCCTCCTGGTCGAAGTGTTACCGATGCCAGAGCCCATTGGGACCGATGGGACGATGTCACCCGCTTGTATATGGACGAAACCTGTTGCGAAGGATATGCAACTTCGGTGCCTGAGTCATCTTCATTCCATCCTAATGATTTTTGGTTCAGTGTGGCAGTCGATAGAGCAACCAAGCCGTCCCTTTGACTCAGAGCGCGCGCTTGCAGGATTGTGTGCACTGTGCATTTTTGACGCTCTTCTTCGCACACCGGCAAGTGACGACCCCCTTGAGATTTCTCTTATGATGGAAGAAGAAGGCGGATATGTGCTGGCCCATACGTTTTGCAAAGCAAATATTTCAATTCAACATTTAACTTCGTCCATGGAGCTTGCACGACCAAAGTTTTGCGTCATACGAGGCCAAGTACTTGCATATTTTCACAGCCTGGACGTGAAAGGCAAGCAACAGCTTTTTGATTATCATATGCCGGAAGATAAAATTGAAGTAAAACGATACTCGACGACACTTTTGTTCGTTCGTCAGCTTTTGGAGCGGTACCACTATCAGTTAATTGATCCGAAGAATGAGACACCTCCAAGCGAAATGGAGGCGTTAATGGATTGGTTTTGTAGTGACACAACACCCATGGCAAAGGATCATCCCGAAGTGAGTTTCACGCGGAACGTCGTCATGGTGGTGAAATTTCTCGCTACAATGGAAACGAAGGAAGTGGAACTCATGAGGCGTCGTACGGATCACCAACACTGGCAGATGTGGCAGCTCTCATTTGACGACTCAGTGTCAACTCGTCGACGAAATTTTATTGGTATACGTGGACTGAACCAAATCCTTCACGCGACCCTCAAGTGGGAGGTAGTTCACTTTCGCGGGAGCGACCAAGAAATTGCGGATGTAGAGGTGGAAGGCTTCTTGGGGAGAAAAGTCTATTTTGGCGAGGGGCCGATTGTGACGAGTCCTGCAAACCTAACGCTTCTTCTCGCTGACGCATCAAATGGAGGTCTGTCTGGAGCAATTACGGAAGAAGACATCATGCACCTCACTGACTTGCCAACATTCAATGGAACCCTCTCAGCAGAAGAATCCGAATACCTAATGAGCTACTTGACGGTGCCATACACAATGATTCCTCTCGTAGCGTCCTTCTTCGCCTCAAGAGACCGTCTGACTTATTTATTCAATCCGGTGCTACAGCAATTGTTTCGTGCTGTGTTGTTTCAGGGTGGAGACTGGGTCTCCAACGAAAAGGTGGAACATATCACGCACATTCCGTTGAGAAAGTCAAGTCTTGGAATACAAGAGGAAATTCTTCAACGGACGTTTGATGCTCGAATATGTCACCAGAAGTGTGAAGATCATCTCGGAACCATGAATGGACTTCTTCTAAACGAGCTGCTACACGCTCCAGAAGCAATTATTCTCCCGTTGTTAAAGATGCTCAATGCCGTCAAAGAGCTTAGCGAAGCTTCAGTTCATTCAGCTGACGCTCGATTCATTCTCTTCATGATTAAGTTGAGTGTAGATATGTTGCGATATGTAACATTAGCTCTCGACCAATGCGTCGCCAGTGACGACCAAGTTCACGTCCAAAACAAGCTCGAGAATTACCGATCTCAGCTGTTTACTTATACTTTTGGATTTGCTAAAAAAATTCTTACCAAGTGGAGACAGGAAGCTGAAGTGGCGAATAATCTCCAGACAGCGTGTGTTATTCATTCCTACCTTGTCCTTATTCATATAGGCTTGCGCTGCTCCGAATACGATACGCAGAAAATATCAAACATGCTTGGCTCCATTGCATACGTCCACAATTGGCATTGCTTTGGGGTGAAATTATCTGCCGACAATGACGGTAGAAGCTGTAATATTTCGGCCCAAGAGCGACTACTTCGTTGGCTGCAGGCACAAGGTATCGACACAGGTAATGTGGATACCAAGTCTCTTGATAAGTACTTGAAGGGACGACCGCTCTTCTTAAAAGTCGGAATGCAAACGATACAAGCTCCAAACATTGTTGAGGTGCGCGCTGGCAATGAAAATGAGTTTCTACTACCGCCTGGTGACGTACTCGAAGCAGAGGTTTTCGAAACCATTCAAGTACATCGTCGCTCCATTGTACAATGGCTAGCAAATCTATCGAGAGCCAGTCGAAACAAAGTGTTGGGAGACATTGTTCGAATCGCACTTCGGTCAACCGAACAGACTGACGACTGGGATTGGATCGAAGAGTCGGATGTCGGGGGTGTGGGGAAATTTAAGTGCCAGCAGCAAGAGTTAAAGCTGGATGTCCAAACGGGGGAAATTTTGTGGCGAAATGACGAACTGAAACCTGTTCCGGATTCGATGACCCAGTTTGCAGATTTCATGGCCATTTTTGGGAATAGATCGCTTCACTGTGGTCTTGTTGCGCGCCAAGAGCATCGCACGTGGATTAATATAGTTGGTACAGATTATCAACTTCTCGAATGGGACGATCCTACCGACGAAATTGACCAGGGTGTTGGCGCTCCTGTGGTGTGTACGTCTGAAGTTTCCCCTAACTCCAATGACCCTAGTAGCGACTCTCAAGAGCTGAAAATGTATTGGGAGTGTCAGGCTTGCACATGTGCAAACTTTAACGGTGACAATCCTAGCGCTACGTGCCAAGTCTGTGATACTCCTCGCCTTGCTCGAGCACAACAGGAGCTGTCACGAAAAAAAGAGGATCCAAATGCCAAAGCATCACGTGCAAATGGATTTCGGTATCTTGGCCAAATCTTCTCGCGTCCATTTGATATCTACGCTGAGAAGGAACATCCACACGTAGATGAAGAGTGGGTTGTAGATCTAGTTGGCAGCATCCTTCGCTTTCTGTATCCTCCTATGCCAGAGGACAAAAAGTTGCCTTTCGTGTTCTTTCTTCCTAAGAATCCGCTGCCAGCTACTGCGACACGGGTGCACATGATTGGATTAGACCGAGGCTCAGATGAAAACGATAAGGAGAAAATGGCAACTTTTAAAGAACTTGTGGCATATCGAACGATACAAGTGGTGCACATTTTCGCCTTAGTGTCGCACGGCCGCAGGGTCTATCGGAAGCTTATTTTTACGTCAAATTCACGTTTGAGTCTTCATAGTTTCCCTCTCAACGTACCTTTGGACCAGGGGTCCGTGGATCCAGCACTATTACAAGGTAGTGGTGATCCAACTGAGCGTCAAACCCCAGCGGGCTCTCTCGTGATTCTACGCAAAAACCCTTTGCTTCATGGAACTGAGCAATTCATTCCACCGCGGCTTCTTCAAGGAGTTGTTCCGAGCTGCTTGCTGGAGAACTTTCGCTTTTGGATGGGCGAAGATGGACGTCTTCGTGGCAATCCTGTGGATTCAAAGTCACAGTGGTTTCGATATCGAGTCGAGATCGAACTCAAAGAAGCTGGACAAGCTTTCATTTACCGGAAGTCCTTTTTGACATCCTTTTCGCAAAGCAATCGTGGCAAAAGCGATCTCAAGCGCCCCAAAGGTAATATTCAATCGCATTCATATCCCGTGCTCGCGCCTGAAAAGCAGACAACTGAGAGTGTTCGCCCGCCTTTGCATCCAGAACCAGACATAAGCGCTATACGCGATGACGACGTAGTCCAGCTTATGGCTCTGGGGTTCTCATATGCTGCGTGCAGTCTTGCATTGCGTGAAAATCGTAACGATGTAGATTTAGCCGCTCAATGGTTGTTGGGTGAGGACAATCAAGCAGCGGTTCGTGCTGCAGAAGAAGCGGCTGCCTCTGCTGCGTTTATTCTAAGCCCTGAGGAGCAACATGAAAATAACATAGGGCTACTCATGAGTTTGGATGGTTCGCCTTCTCGGGTTGTCGCCGAGCATGCATTAAATCTTTTTGACAACGATGTGGAGCTTGCAAAAGCTTGGCTATCCGATTCTGCTAGTCTCGCTGAAATTGAACGAGTAGACGCTGCTCAAAAAAGTTGTTTGGTACAATGTGAGACCTCTGATGAAGAATTGCCCCAACCCATGGAGGCTAGTGATAGTGAGAGGAAACTGGGTGTTTCTGAGGATGTCGATATGTTAGACGTTAACCAACCTGTCGACCAATCTCTGTATTTATTAAACATGCTAGCGGACGGTTCAACGTGTGAAAATGGCGAGATTCAGGCATTAGCAGAATTAGTTTGTCGGGTGGAGAATCTATCACATGTCCTGGTGTGGTGTACGAGTGAAGAGGCAGTAAATGCTTCCTGTAGCGTGGCTTCGATCGCGTATGTTGAGCTACCAAGATTAAAGTTGAAGCTCCTGCCAAAACTCGATCAAGTGTCGGGACGAGTTCGCCTTGAAGTGATGGATCAAAATGGCTGGTTCGTAAGTGACTTGACGCTTGCAATGCCAGAAAGAACGTCTAAGTATCTTCGTCTGTTAGTTGAAGCTGCACCTGACTGCTTTGTGTTGGAGTCGGACACGACAGATGTGAAATTGCTCTGCCCCAATCACGACTTGTATCGTCCGTCAGTCCGCGGCGAGCCATTGTCTACGACCCTCGTCAGCGACCGCGAATCTATGGGTTGGCAGCAAGCAATGGAAACCAGATTCTTTACGTATCCTGTTCATTCGAGCTACACGTTTTTGCTACCTTCTTCCCTTAGCTCTACGCTGTATTTGATCCTTTCCAGCTTACTGAAGCGAAATTACCTCACAGCAGTGGAGTTCATTGTGGTGTGCAACGTTGATGTAAAGTTCACCGACGAAGAGAAGCGTATTTTTGACCAGCTGGCCAAGACTCTGGATGACCGCCACCCGAATGCATGTGCGTGTCGGATTCGTCTGTCCCTATGTATCGTCTACAGTGACAACAAGACTCCTTGGAAGTTGAATGAAGAGTTATACGATTACCTTACCACATCGAAGCACGTCGACGCTTCTTGCAGATTAAATGTGGAAGAGGAGAAAGAAGCCTTGATGCGGTGTCAGCAGCATTCACCTCTTCTCTTATTGCGCAAGGAGTTCTGTGATCATGTCCAACCGCAGTCAGTAACGAAGATGGACTTTAAGTTGACGCAATCACATATTGGGGGCCAGCCTTGGTCAAAACTTTGTTTGTACAGTAAAGAATATCTCGCAGCGTTCGGCAAGAAGCTTTCAACTGTGCGGTACAATCGGCCGAAGCACAACGTCGGAATCGACAAAAAGTTTTTGATCGATGAGGAGGAGGCGGGGAAGCTTGCGTGGAATTGTGCTGTCGTTGGTGATGAGATCAGTGGAATGAATCGAGGCTTGGGCTTTCTTTTTTTGTATGAATGCCTGAATCAGCAGCTCGTCGTCCGTTTGGGTGGTGTTGACTGCGCGCGATCATTTGGTGATTTATATACACGTTTCCTACACTTGAAGATGTCGAAATGGGGGCGTGAAATCGTGGACGACGGCGAAGACGAGTGTACGCCATCGACGGCGATAGCTCACTTAGCAATGATGACCGCACATCCGGCTGATGAATGGCCCTCATCACCATGTGATCAAGAGAGCGTGAACTTTTTCACTCGTGGAACAAGTTTGTACTCCGAAAAGACGGCTGGAACAGCATTAAAAGACTTTTTTGATATCTTAGAGATGGAGTTTCAAGCCAAGCTGGAATCGCAACAACATGTGAGTGGTGTCATTAACCCGATAAAGGCTCAATTTAGTCAGTTACGTTATACTACCGAACAAGTGGTTCAGATATCAATCTCACCCTCGAACTGCTTGACGACCTTTAACGTACCGAATGCATCATGCAGCGAGCGCCAGTTTGTGGTTACAAAGGATTGTCCACTCAATCCAGAGTTTCCACTTGAAGCGATCGATGTAAAGCAGTTTGTCACCTTTGCCGACCCAGAGGCTCAATTCGAGGCAACATTACCGTTTGACCTTTCAAAGCACCCCATGGCACAGACTGCGGCTGCAAAAGATATGTTAAAAAGGCTTGATAAAGACATTGCCACGAACGCTCACGTGTTGAACGAAAGCAAAAATGCCTTTGTCAAGGGTGTGACTCCGGCTACTCTGTTGTCATTGGATGAGCCAGAACGGAATGCCTTGGCTATCGCAAATCTGCTGAAGCTCATCCACATGTGCGAGAACATGAGAACATGTGACCGTCGACTGGTAGAAAAAGAGATTACGACGCTTGAAGTCGAGGCCAACGAGATTCGTGAGGATATTAGCGAAAATTCAGGTCTCATGGTTGCAGCTAATCGTTTTGTGTTAGAGCGACATAGTGGGTTGTATCCTTGGGTTACATTCGACTTCCTTACGTCTCTCTTGACGTCAGAGTCGTTGGAAGCAGATTTAAAGGCTCGTAATCCGTTCGTGGTCAATGTGACTGAGGAATGTGTGGCAAAGATCTTGCTGGTGCTGTTTTTGTGCAGTCGCATTGTACATCTCAACCGAACAATAGGATCGGCTCACGCATTAGTTCAACTTCTAACTAGTCTTCTTGCTTCTCAGAGAAATGCAGAATGGTCCACCAAAGTTAAGATGATCCGTCAAGCGTCACGTGATCTGGCTGACATATTAAAATTAAAGCGACCCTCTCTCCGTAGCTTCGCCGCAGAAAGTTCCTTTGGATGGTCTTTTGACCCACGCTTCGTGGTGTTTGAATACGTCTTTGACATCTTGCTGCGCGACAGACAAGTTCAAATGGTTAATAACTTTTTGACGAGTTTTGCAAAAGGGAACTCCCGTGTACAACAAATGATCATGGGTGCCGGTAAAACAACAGTCGTTGGACCACTTTTGACCTATATTCTCGCTGACAAGACACATCTAGTGACTCATGTAATGCCAACGGCCCTACTGGAGCAGTCTCGGCAGGTGCTGCGCAATCGCTTCAGTAACCGCATCTTGAACAAACGCATTTTTACGTTCGAGTTTGACCGTGCAATCACTGACGATCCGGATATTGCATTGCAACTGTTTACAAAACTTGATCGTGCTCGGCGCCACGGTGATGTGGTGTGCGCTTCTCCAGAGTCGATCAAATCGATGATACTTAAATTCATTGAATTGCTCCACTCGCTCGACGAATCTTGTGACGTTATTCAACTGCCCTTTGCTTCGGCGTCACAAAATACCAGGCGACTGAAGCGTACACTTGAAAACCGTTCGGAAATGGCTGATGAACTCCAGAAGACGCTGAGGCTTTGGCAAAAGAGCGTCTTAGTAATGGATGAAGTGGATGTGTTGCTACACCCGCTACGGTCGGAACTTAACTTTCCTATTGGGAATAAGTTCCCCATTGATCTTGCCGCCAACAGATGGGAGCTTCCGATTTATTTAATTGATTGTGTATTAGCTGCGCCCAACTCGATCATGGCCTTAGCTGACACGACCTTGTCGAGCTTGATTTTACGATTGCATACTGTCTTGGACGAAGGATTTTCTACGCACTCACTACAACGTTTCCCTCACCTTGTGCTTTTGGATATGGACGTTTACGAGACGCGCATGCTGCCGCTGCTCTCCGAAATTGCCATTGAATGGCTGTTGCAGCTCTTTTGCTTGGGTAAATGTGACGTATCGGTTGACCGGATCAAGTATTTTTTAGAGTGTCCTCACTCGGAGCTACATGCCAATCCATCTCTTCGCGCGGATCTTGAAAATGGACTGTCCGAGTCTTCGATGAAGCTGCTAAATCTTGCGCGTGATTGGTTGCGTACAATTTTGCCCCATGTGCTTTCCAAGATCAATCGAGTGTCCTATGGTCTCCTCCGAGGAGAGTATCAAAAAGCTGCGACGCAAGGATTCAGTGGTGGCAATACACAATCACGATTACTGCTGGCAGTGCCATTTATCGGGAAAGATGTGCCGAGCCACTCGTCCGAATTTGCGCATCCTGATGTGTTGATTGGGTTAACAATTCTTGCTTATCGCTACGAAGGGATTCGTACGTCTGACCTCGTGCGCATCGTGTCGCAATTAAAGCAAGATTTTAGCCGGCAGCTAGGACCGCGTGACCAGCGTCCATCCTGCGTCATGTTCCGTGAATGGGTCCATACAGGCCTATGTGCACTTTCCTCGGAAGCACAAGAGACTTGTGGAGGCGTTCTTCCTTTGCCGCTTTTCCAACTTCATGATTCAACGCAATTGGCTCGGCTCCACTTTTTGCTTGCTAAGCTTGCAGCGGTAGTATATTACTACGTCCGACAACATGTCTTTCCCTCTTGCATGAATTTCCAGAAGCTTAAACTTTCCGCATGTGGTCATGAGCTTGGTAGCAATGCGTTGTTTGCGAAACGCATTGGCTTCTCAGGAACGCCTTCAAACCTCTTACCGATCGATCTAGGCGAATGCCATTACGAGCCTTGCAGTGACGGTAGTATTTTTCAAGCGTTGACTAACCCGAGCATTGTATCAATCGAGCGGAAGGTTGCATGGACAGCAAGGAGCTTGTTGTTGGATATTGCCCTCACCCAGCCGCCAGTACATGCACTCATTGACACGGGTGCTTTGATAACAGGCTTTGACAACCAAGAAGTCGCGGCCTTCCTTTTAGCAGAATTGTCTCCCGACATGGAAGGCGTTGTGTACTTGGATGCCAACGATCGTCAGATGATCTTGCTGCGGGATCATAACGCCGCCATGCCACTAATCCAGTGTGGTTTACATCCAAGCAAAAGGTTTACCTTCTATGACCAGGTGCATACGACTGGCATGGACATCAAGCAGTGTGTCAATGCACGTGCTGTCCTCACGTTGGGTAAGGATATGACGTTTCGCGATTATGCGCAGGGAGCTTATCGCATGCGTGGAATTGCGACCGGCCAGTCACTTTATGTTTACCTCATTCCGGAAGTTGAGAATCGCATTCGCCATGAAATGAAACTAGCTCAAGTTGAGTTCGTGTCCAAGGATTCCGCAAACGACGGGCTGCGTGATTTTCTGCTGCTAGTACCCGCTTGGTTACTAACAAATTCCATGCGCATGGAGTCGATGCAGCTTGTGCAGCTATCATTTCAAGAATTGCACAATACGTGGCGCAGACAGGCACTGTATTCATTATTAGATGAAATCGATGCAGCCAGATCTGCGGGCGCCTCGTTAAACTCCCGATTACATCGATTTCTTGGCCATAAAGATGACGCGGCGAAAACATGGCTTCGCAAGTGCATTGCTCTATTTCGCACGGAAATTTCATATGCTGTGGATGCTGTCGTTCCAACAAGAAAACGCCTCATGGATGTGATTCAAGATCTCATCGAGTCTCACAAGGATTTCCTTCCGACGGACGCATATATTACGAGTGTGAAGCAGCGATTAACTCAAGTGACACGTGATCAAGAGCATTTGCTAGCAGTGGACGGATCCAAGCAAGGTGATCTGCGTCTTACTGCAGAAGTTGTGCATGAGAATGAGGCACAAGCAGAAGAAGAAGCCGAGGAGGAAGCAGAGCAAGAGGAACAAAAGATGAGTGCCTTTACTCGTGATGACGAGCACCCGATTCCTTGGCGCGCATCCCTGCTAGCCCAACCGCCTGAAGTCGCCGCTAATGCCTGCACTGGGTCTCAAACCTCTGAAATGATGATACGGCAACAGCAAGACGACAGTGCTGACGTTTTCTACCCACTTTTCCAATTTCAAGTCCACACTGAGTGCCCAACGATTGATTTTCCGGCAAATTTGCTTGTATCGGGAAACTTTTTTCGACGCCGATGGGTGGGACTTGGTGAACGTCGCGTCAAGAACGTTGGATTGATTCTCGAATGGGTCCCGTTCCTTCACCAAGAAGGAATGAAGAGTGCTGTACAACATCTCTTTGTGGCGTTTACGGCTGCGGGTACATCCGGTGCAAGTGCAAATGAAATTGCCATTCAAGCGCTTCAGGCAGCCGCGGAAATGGCAAGCATGAACCCAGACAATGTCTCTCCTGCGGTGAAAGAGGCCGTGACCATCGGGACGAGTAGGTTACCAGCGTATTTGGTTACCTTGTCCCTTGCAGAGGGTGAGACGATTCGCCGCATGATTCATACAAAGCACCCGATCTTCCAGATTAGCCAAGTGCAGTTGCGTACAATCGAAGGCGAATTGGTTGAGAGCTCTTCGTTTTTGTCGTCGTGGTTACCAAAACCTCTCCCGGTTTCGCTCCATCCACGCGAAAAGACAATTGCTGTGGGTTTACAATGCCTACGATTTTTCAACAATGAAATGTACTACTTTCCGCACGAGATCCAAGTGTTACTTGATGGGTTAGCGAATGTGCCGATTTCGCTGCGTCATGAGTTCTTTCAGTGCCTGTTGCGCTTACGACGACGGGAGCGTCACCTGTGGGAAGACACGCCACTGGCAAAAGTTTTTACCGCTCAAAGTGAGTGGCATTTGTTGACAGCGCGAGCTCGTTTACAACAGTTCCAGCAGAGTTTGGTACGAAAGCAGCGACAGTACCAAAAGAAAAAGGAGAAAGAGAACGACCCCAAGCAGCCTCTCGCTGCTCTTCACCTGGCCGTAGCGCTGCGACAATTTGATGGAGACGACGACGGTCGACTGCGCCCAGAAGAAGTTTACAAGTGCTTCGAAAGTTATCGACTGGGGTTCTCGTCCAAGGAGCTGAATGAGATCATTGGCGTCATTGTGGACTCGGACGAAAACGAGCGACCTGAGCGTGGTATCTTAATCGAGACCATCTGCGCGGCCTTTGGTATCTCTCGGAAGGAGATGGAGACTGCCCTGCGTTTAGACGAGGAGAAAAATGCTCGTGGAACGGTGGGGCTCCGAGCGGATGTGTCGTGGGGCTGCCCTGTGTGCACGTACTTGAATGATAGCGCTGCTGCTGTCTGTGGAGCGTGCCACGAGCCTCATCCAAACCATGAGGCCAGCAGTAGTACTCGACAGCGTCAACAAGGATGGCGGTGCAACACGTGCACGTTTATTAACCAATCAGAAGACGCAACTTGCGCTATCTGTGAAATGGACATGCACGGTGAGCGGGGTGTACCTCGCGGCAAATGGGTTTGTGCTGGCGAACAAGGAGGTTGCACGTTTTTTAACGCCATGTCGAGCTATTATTGCGACGTGTGCAACCGAGCACGTCCCGACCTGGCCAATAAGCGCTTTTAAGCGAGCTCCGACTGCACCAGCCGCGACTTTTCCTCTTTCCTTTTTCCATGTTACATGTCTAGATGTCATATAACGCACACAATTGGTCGATGCAGCAAGGGTCGTGCGTTTTGACCAATCATCGGTGTTTCTGCGAGTGGACAGTGCCAGGATAGACATAGTGAAGACAAGTGAAGTGTATTTTCAGACATTCGTGGAAAAAACGGGATGGACCCCCATTCAATGGGGATGCAGGGCGGGATGTCACTGCCAATGTCGATGGGAATGGCTGGTGGCAACCCACAAGCCATAGCCATGGGGATGTACGGACAATCCCAACAACAAATGATGAGGAACGCCATGGGGCAACAGCAACTGGCCATGAGCTCCATGTCCTTGAATCAGATGAACCCAACGGCCGGGAGCAGCGGCTCAAGTACCGCTGATTGGCGCATTCAGCTCACCAGGGAACATCGAGCGAATCTCATTGCCAAGATTTACAATGAGATGGTGCGCGTGTCGGCGGATCCCGTGCCAGGGATTAAGCTCTGGATGAATGTGTCGTGGTACGAACTGTCGCTGTACAAAGAGTCACCCACGCAGGAGGTTTATATCAACAAGATTTTTACGAGGCTCAAGTCGCTTCGCGCGCAGCAGTCCGACATGAATGCAGCCATGGCGGCTCAGGGACTGCCGAATCAGGGCATGCTGTCCCGACTCGACTTTTCGTACTACAACACGCTGAATGTGGGCCAACGAGATGCCACTGGAGGCCATGTCAACACTTATCCTGGTCATACTCAGTATAGTGCGGCTGGACCTCATTTATCAAGTCAGCAGCAACTACCGCCCCAGTTACAGCAGCAGGGACAAGATAAATCAGTGTCGGCTGCCAATACACCCGTGAAAACAGAGGGCAGCATGCCTGGAAATTCAGCGGCAGATTATTGGCAGCAGCATGCCGCGCTGCGAGCGAAGCATCAAGGGGATGTCGAGAAGGTGCATAGTGCTTTCAAGAAATATGTGGATCACATGAAGGGACATGATGAGACGGAGCAGAAGAAAAAGTTGCGCTATCTTCTGAGCTACGTGGAGCTTTGCGCGAATATTTTGAGTGAGGATAAAGCAACGCACCAAGCGCGAAAGATTGAAGAGTTGGACAAGGTCTTTAAGTATATTGTAAAGATCGTCAACCCGTACTTGAAGAAACTTCGAACAGAAACAGACAAGCGCAGCTACCCAGGGACTGATGGTACTAGTGGTCAAACTGGCCAACCGATCGCGTCATCTGATCCGAAGGTAACTACGTCTTTGGGGATGACAACAGGCTCGGGATCCAACATGGCCCAGACCGGGCAGAATCCGATACAGAGCGCTCCTACGCAGCCATCATCCATGACAGCGCAGCAAAAGCAGCAGCACTATCTAATGCAGCAGCGAGCACAACAGATGCAACAACAGCATTTGCAAGCACAAGCGCGTCAACAGCAAATGATGCAGCAACAACAACAGATGATGCGTCAACAACAGATGCAGCAAAAGAATTCGCAGCAGCAGGCGCAGTTTTCCGCTCAGCAGGCGAATCAACTAAAGCAGCAACAAAGTCAAAACAATGTCAACCACCAGCAGACACAACAGCAACTAGGACAACAGGGACCCTCTCGACCGCAGCAAGTATCGCAGATGCCCGTACAGCAACAGAAGCTTCCGCAGCCCAACCAGCAAGCGCCGCCGTCGCGAGGGGAGAGCGCGTCGATGAGCTCGAGCCTCAGTTTAGGACTGGACGACTCGCTGTACGGGAGCATGACGAGTGACTTATTGCAGATGCCGACGCCTTCTGCAGCTTCCTCGGGAGGCCTCATGGACTTTTCCACTGCTTTATCACCCACCAATTTTGGAGGAATGGATTTGCTCGATTGGGACGATGGGACGTCCGGCCAGGGGACGTCGTCCGGTGGAGGCGACAGCGCCGACTTGATGACATTTGTCGAGACATTGTAGGTGGTACAAAAAAGCACTAGGATAAGGTAATTCAATTTTAAAGGCACTTTTTAGAACCGAGTTAGCGGGGCTCTCGTTTCTATTGTTGAATGTGACCTTGCGTGACGTCATGGCGTCGTCCACGTCGCCGCCGCGCGTCCCTTCTATCGCTTCGAATCTTCATGTAACAGCGTCCGACATCAGTCTGTTCAGTCGTATAGACGAGGAAGGCGCGAGCGATGGGGAAGGGAACCCACTGCCAGTTAAAGACGAGGACTTGGCGACTCGGACGATCGCATGTGAGCAAGGCACCGAGAAAGGTGCGACGCTGAGCCAGCAGCTACTTGAAGCGATAAAACTTGGCACGAGCAACTTTTTGCTTGCGTACAATACGCGCGCCGGCATTGCGGTGCTCTTACGATTGTTCAAGTTGCTGCAGCGACGCCAGTGGAAGGCAGCGATGGATCCGCGGCAGCTACTAGACGAGGAGCACCTGAGTTTTCGTGTGGACGCTGTGCGACTTGGTCTTTTCTTAGGATGGTTCACTGGTGGATACAAAGGTTTGGGAGCGCTGCTACCCGCTCTTTTGCCGCGGATTCTGCCGGCACGACAGCTCCAGGACGGCAAGAAGGTGGAGAAAATTTCCGCGCTCGTTACTGGAGCCGTTGCAGCTCTCGCGCTGACGTTCGTAGATGCAAAACGGCGTCGATCATTTGCGTTATATACGTTAACGAGGGCGTTGCAATGTGGATACAACTGTGCCAAAAGACAGCAACGCTGGCACTTTTGGGGAAGTGACTGGGAATACGGCGACGCATTGCTTTTTGCAATCTCAACTGCGCAGATAATGTACGCCTATGTCATGAGACCAAGCACACTACCGTCCGAGTACTTTCGATTTATTCATCGGACTGGGCCCTTAAAGATCGAGACACTCGAGCTCGTACAGCAGATGAACCGTGGACTTCCACTAAACATCGCGACTCTTCAAAAGTTACTGGATCAAAGACCAGATAATTCCATGATGATTGCTATACCATCTGGCATCCTTCCATGCAGACTTGTACACGTGAATACCGACTCGTGCGTCGTGGGCGCGTTCTTTTGCTTCAAACGTGCTTTTGTTAAGACGTTTCCGCTGTACCTGACACTCTTCATCGTGCCAGGGGTGGTCATCCACTTTAGACGCTTCTTGCGTGCTCCATTTCACAGTATTGCATGCTCGACGCTAAATGCGACGCGTTCCACTTGCTTTTTGGCGTCCTTCACGTCGCTCTTTTTGTCTCTTGTTTGCTTACACCGTCGCGTCGTGAGTCAGGATCATCGCTTCATCTACTATTTAGCCGGACTTTTTGCGTCGACGACCATTCTTATGGAACCAAAAAGCCGACGTTCTGGTCTGTGTAAAGCGTGTTGTTGTTTCCACGTGTTAACTTGTTGCTGACCCAACGTGTGCTGTTTAATGCAATTAGAGCTGGCATTGTACACATTGCCGCGTGCGTTGGATAGTTTGGCGATAATTTTGCACGATCGCGGATTATGCTCAGGCTGGAAACACGGCGAAGTGGCTCTCTTCGCCCTCTCCATGTCCATCATCATGTATTGTTACGAGGTAAAATTGAGATGCTCCCATGTATGAAAAAACGCTACTGACGCGCTGTTGAACTCACAGCATGAGAAGGAATCGATGAACCCCTTCCTGTTCAAAACGATGAAGCGCTTCCTGCAAACCTCGATAGACAAGAAGCAATTGTATGTGGCATCCTTAGAGAAGAAAGAGAGGCGCCAGTCCATGTCGACAGCGCATCCACGGATGGCTTAATTACATCTTTTACCTTCATTTCTCTCTAGGAAGATGTTAAACTTTTTGCTTGTCTTTATGAGATCAGTGTGATCAGGCCCTGAAAACCAGTCGAAAGTATAAAGCGGAAACGTGTTAGAGGCGGGTGGCAACTTATGGAACAGAGCGGGATTGAATCATCAACAGTAGAAACAAATCGCGCGTGATAACTACGGCAGTGTACGGCTGAGGTACCACCCGAGAAGTAGAACACAGTTACACCGTGAACACATCATCATAACAAAATTGCTCAGTCTGGCGTTGGTTTGAGATGAAAAGATGGTCTCATGGCTTTCGCAAACGCTTGTTTCCGCGACCCACAATTGGATGCCTCATAAATTTCCATCACATCGTCAAGTTGATCTCTAGGTACAAGGTAGCACCCATTAGGTTAACAGGTCTCTCTCTGACTATCATTTGAGGTAAACGTACCGCAGCGCTCGGACTCGTTCAGCGCTCGGCGGGTGCGTCGAAAAGTATTTCAAATGGGACCCCGCTTCTAGTTGACCTAATGCTGTATTCATCTGGATGCTCGCTCGAGGATCGTAACACGCTTGAGCCATGAGCCGTAGACCAATTGAATCAGCCTCCAATTCTAACTTGCGTGAGAATGGTAGATCCACCGCAAGCTTTACCATCTGATACGAAACAAACACATCTTAGAGTCGAGCTACCCAAGCCTCAAATCAAGTCAATCACGTCGCACCAAATTGCTAATTTGACCGTAGTCAGGATAAATGAGCGCCAAAATTCCGTATAAAAGCAAACTGAGAGAGATCTTCTCCGCACCGTGTCCTAGCACGATCAAGCTTGCATTGTGACTTTCTATTCAAACACCATAAGAATCGATGGGACGTACTAGCGAGGCCGTGTGCCGCTTCATGGAACATGACCGCCGCCAACGCATCTTCGTTCGTTAGAACCTTGAACAGCCCCGAGTGAACAAACACTTTGCCTCCAGGAAGGCAAAACGCGTTAGGCTCTTTTGCTTCAATGACGTGAAATGTCCACTTCATAAACGGAGCGTTTGTCTCCTCTGCAATCTTGTAACCAACACGTGCCACAGCCCGCGACATCTGCGTCCATGAACAAAATGAGTCATCTATCTCTCATTCACGGAATAGCGAGAGCGATACCGGGTGCGAGGGCGGTAGCAGGCGGGACCGGCTCAGAATTTCATGATAAGCTTGAGCTCCTAACGTTTCTTCATATGCTGGAGATAATAACATGAGGCGACGACGGCCAGTGTGGGGCATCGTCTCCACATGACTAGCAAGGTACACTGGAACACATTAACATGTTCAATTACCATAGCCTGCACAACAGCTTTAAGCGTCGATACGTACATCCACCAATCGTAGCAGAGCCTGCGATAACCACCTTGACGTGCAGTGGCAAGCGTTGCCAGTCCTCTCGTCGAAAGCTTGGACGTTGGTTTCGGTAGACGGACATGGTGATAATGGGACACGAATTCGCTCCTCCGATTCGTCAAAAGTCACGATAATACCAAATGCTTCAGCGCCTGAGAACACCTCGGACACTGCGTCGCTCTCCTTACTTCTCTAGTCGGCTAGCAAGATTTTTAACTGATCACAGCCGCCGCATTTTGTGTGTCAACGTGCCGGATCGTGTAGCCGAAGCTTCGTGCGTGCAAGAGCTCGAACAACGTGGCCATGTGGTTGACAAAGTGCACGCCGAATCGGAGGAACATTTACTATCGCTTGTGAATAAGTATGACGCGCTGTTGGTGGCACCAGGTACAAAACTATCGCGCAGACTGCTGATCGTCGGGGCGGAGCATAAGCTGCAGCTAATAGGAATGCCTGTGGCCGCCATTCCTAGTGAAGATGTGGACCTTTTGGAGGCCACAAATCAGGGCGTGATGCTACTTCAACTAGACTCCAAGCAAGTGGGCGATCGCTCCTCGGTTGAGGCTGAGAGTGGGCTTGGTCTACTGATCCAGTTAGCGCGTCATTTGCCACAAAGTATTGCATCTGTACGCTCGGGAAAACTTCTCGACCGCCAGCAATTTGCTGGAACCGAACTGGCTGGCAAGAATCTTGGAGTCGTGAGTATTGGACAAGCTGGATGTCGGGTGGTGGAAATGGCCCATGCACTCGGTCTGAAGGTCTTTGTCTTTGACCCGAACCTGAGACAGGAAGGGGCAGAGCTTTTGGGCTTAAAAAGCGTATCCATGGATACATTGTACCATACGTGTGACTTTATTACGTTTCATGCTCCGTTAACGGATCGAACGCGCGGCATGTTTGGCGACGATGCACTTGAGAAGTGTAAACATGGAGTGAAGATCGTGTCTGTACCTGAATCCAAGGGAAGTCATGGTGTGCTGAATGAAAGCACGCTGCTGCGCGGGCTTCAGTCGGGTAAGATTAGCGGCTTGGCGTTGGATCTGTTGCAGTCCTCTGGATCAAAAGAATTCTTTAATCTATCACCCACATGGCTCGAAGTGATGAAGCACGAAAACGTCATCACGCGTACTCATGCTGATGGCTTAGCATCTGACGATGTGGTTCAGGGCCACAAGTATCGTCTTCTGGCAGAAAATATTGGCGATGCACTAGTACAGCGCTACTACCGTGGTGTGACCAACGGCGTGTTTATGCCACGGAGTCTATTGCCGGAAATGAGGCCGTTTCTTGAGCTGAGCGAATCGTTGGGCCGCTTGGTGCATCAGCTAATATTGTCTGCAAATCCTAAGGATCGTATAACACGCGTGTCCTTAGCTGTAGCTGGTGGCGCTCAAATTGATATAACTTCACCCCAGTCTCGCCAGCTACTTCAGAACGCGCTGCTCAAGGGTATGCTCGACAGTATGCGTGGGCGAAAGAAATCCACCAACAACAGTGAGCAAACAAAGGTTTCCCTATTAAATGCGTCACTACTTGCTACGGTGAAAGGGATTGACGTGCGCCAGGGTGATCTAACGAACACCACTGCAAGCGGACGCCCTTGCCTAAAGAATTGCTTGGCTGTCGTTGTCGAAACCAAAAACAAGGATCGCCTTCTCGTAGAAGGGAGCGTCTTTGGCGGAGACCCGCGTGTCGTGCGCGTTGACGAATACTCAGACTTTCCAGCCTTTCGTCCAAAGGGGAACCTGCTGATAGTCAACAATGAGGATGTTCCCGGTGCGATCGCCGGAATTCTACGTGAGCTCTCGGAAGCTCAGATCAACATAGCCAACTTTGGTCTTGCCCGCCAAGTCAATGTAGAGTTTCCTCTTGGTATTCTCGCGCTTGATTCCGTTCCTTCCCAGCAGACGCTCGATGCTTTACAGCAGCTACCAAGCGTACGCAGTGTTCGTTTTGCACAAGTTTAAGAATGATACGGTCGCATAGCTCAGGTGATAATGTTGGAAATAGTCAGAATACTGGTTCTTACAAAAGCCGGGTGATTGATATTTTCATTAGTAGTAATATTCATAACGTACTTAATAGTAAGTAGTATGTACTCGTCTCGAAGTTGTTTAGGCACTAATAAGTGGTGTAGAATACACGACAGATGGAAGTTCGCTATCTCATCAACATGTTATCCATATTTCATGTTTGGCTAGCTAATCACTTCTTAATACATATTCAATTAATTAATTCCCTGACTTGGTTAACTTCTTCGACTATCTGTGAATTGTCTACAGGTGTCATTTTCGCTGTCAACGGAACTTTTGGTTGCTGTAATATTGGCTTCAGAGGATTTCAGTATATTGACTTATTACTCTACATCTATAACACAAGCTTCCCACTATCTACACAAAGATGGACTCTGAAACATTTCAACAGATACAATGGTGCTCGAGAGAACGTGGGTATGACGAACAAACAAAAGATGATCCGTTCACTTGGAGTGTTGTCAGCCCCAAAGCGACTAATCTTGGACTTATTGATACTAAAAGCAATTAGGTGGAGGCTGGTCAGAAAAATAAAATTTCTATTTAGGTGTTGTTGAAATATCAGAACACTTCGACCAAACTTCACAAGTGCAAGTCTAGCAAGCATCGCAAGTACTGGATGCGGGTAAGTTTGATAACCGCTTGGCTATCCAGGTTCTTCCGGACACCTCTCAATACATTATTTACATACTCAAGAATTGTTTTTAAATTGTTTTCTGAAAGATTGTACAAGAAGAATTCGTGGAATTTCTACTACTTATCGGCCTAAGTTTCCTACGTGAAGTCTGAATGATGAACAAGATTTTTGTGGTAGAGTGCTGATCAAAAAACTTTCATTCCCTGGGGCTTATGCAGTTTTCTTCCGTTTCACCATCAAGGTTCCTCCCGTAACCTTGGTGATGGGTGAACTCGTCCTATTTAATGCGCAGTAATGTCATCGTCAACTTCTAGACCCGGTTCACTTTTGATCTTAGATTCATCATGGTCATCTTCTCGGGAATCGACATGAACACGCGTCACACACAGCGCCCAGGTTACCGACTATCGAAGCTGGTCATCTGTTTATCTTCTTTTCTTATACCTCGTTAGCCTTGTGTACCCTTCGGCCTAGTCGGGTTACCCTCTTGCTGATCAGCCAGAAACGGTGAAGATGGGTCTTGATCAGGCGCGTAATCTGGGAGTTTGACCTGTACACGCGGTCTAAGCGGAAAATCTTTGGGTAGCTTGACTTCTGTAAGGCGGGGGCGGACACTCTTCACTTGATCAATAACGGTACTTTGCTCGTGCAGCCAATCCCCTCTAGAGGCCTTCCAAGCGAATTTTGCCACGTAGAGGCACCCACAATGATCCAAAGATGCCCAATATATTTTCCCGTGGCGGTAAAGCTTCCGCTGGGAGGTGCGCGAGGGGTTCGTAGCTGATCGATTGCTGATCGGATGATGTGGGCGCCGAGGTGGGCCAACTTACTTTGCCGGTGCCCGTTGCCGTCAACTACACCTTTGCCCGTCCAAAATTAAAGGTTTTGCATCCAAAGCGAAATAGGTAGCGAAGTAAAATATATATCTAACAACTGTTGCATCCAAAGTGAAAATACTTGCAACCAATGTGAATTGGCGCCATTAAATATAAACAAAGAGGATAAAAAAGCCTCAATTTTATCAACGTGGTGGTGACTTTAGATAGAAACAATTCTGATATATTACTGGTAATCTCGGACACCTTCCTTGCAATGATCGACGCGCCCAGTTATCCCAAGAACACAGTGTATGACGTGCCGCAGCAGTTCTCAAGCTCCTTGGACATGCGTACGCTCGCCTTGCCACTCGAATTTGAATTCACCCATATAACATTCTATATGGTTAAGATTGAAAACCCCTAATCATCAAGTATCATATATAGCCAAACGTAATAAACCACCGCTTACTTATGCCAAAAAGCCCAATCGTTTCTCTCACACTGCCACTTAATCTTGTCGCTGTAATACAAGAGTCCACACATATCACATTTTCGTCTGTTCTCGCGATTATGTCCAATTCCGTAGCCACAATCATCAAGGTACACTGATCAAAACAATCTCCTTCTCTCACTTATCCCATCTACTTGCTCCAGATCACTCTGATATAGTTCCCATTCTGACAACGTTGTAGCTCCACTCGCTGGTCAATGTATAATGCTCCTGATCTTCCGATTTCCTGATCATTTTCAGTATATTACTTCTCTTTTGCCGCATCAGATCAGGTGATGATCTGACTTGTCTCGTAATATGCTCACTCTGTCGATCGTATTGAATATCTTGCAGGCTACTCTCGATATATCACGTAACTTGCACTGAAAAGCTCATATTTTAGTGCACCGCACCGGGTTGATTACCATAAGGCAGAGTCCGCTAAGTCAGAGAATCACATTATTTCGCTTCACCCAGATAAAGAAGAAAAAATGTCACATTCCGGGATTTTTATCGATCTGCCTTCAAAACGGACCAAGAAGAGATTATAATGCTTCGCATTGAGCATGACAAGAGAAATTATTCAACTTCAAGGGGCGATGAAGCGGACTCAATGATGTGACGAGCATATTACTAGCCTGGATTTCTATCCCAGTTTACTTTCCCGTCCTGTCGCCACAAGCTCCTACAGACTGCGTACCAGACGTTATATCAGTGATCAGCTTATCCACGCTTTAGATGGAGCGCGATCAGGCTCTGCAAGACTTAAGATCCAGAAAGACCATCACACCAATCCTCAAAAAAAGTCTAGCAGACCGTTGACAGCCTCGAGGTCGCGATTATGAATCTCCCGATCAGCTTATAGACGGGAATCACGAGTTTCACTTTTAGTTCAGGAATGTGGTTTAGATCAAAGTCGCTAAGTCGCTACTGTAACGGGGTTACATTTGGTTACGTTGATGTACGTAAGTACACACGGTTAAGGTCAAGTATTGACCAGTCCGAAAGGTTCGGACCTATTGGTTGTTTTAATCAATCTGGGCAGGACCTTGGTGAAGGCGTGGCAGGCTGCCACGTGTTGTACACAGGTGGTGTACACTACATTTTGGCTAGGTACGAATTGAGTAAGTTCTACATAGTATTGCATATAGTTTATCTTAGTTTATTAAGTTAGGCTAATTTTATAAATAAATCAGTTTACGAAATACACTGAATACTGCTAGGCGCACGACCCAGAACGTTCGAGCGCGCAGTGAGTGTTGTAGCAAAAGGGGGCACCTCCCTTAGCTATCCCCTTACTAAGGGAAGTCTTGGAATAAGGCGTTAGTGTTTACTAAAAGTAAACTCAGGGAATCTTGGCCCCGAGTGAGAGAGCGATCTCCCACTAAGACCTTATATAAGGGCGTATCGGCTAAGTAGCGGTGTAACGGGGCTACATTCGGGTTACATTTAGTGTTGGTGTACATGAATACATCACGGTTGAGGTCAGGATTGGCCGGTTTGAAAGGGTTTGAACCTTTGGTTATTTTAACAAATCATGGCAGGGGCCCTTGGTGTGGTGGAGTGTCAGCCATCCACGTGTCCGTACACAGGTGTGTACACTACATTTTAGCTAGGTACGAATTAGGAATATTCTACTTAGTATTACGTATAGTTTATATTAGTTTAAATTAATTTAGGCTAATTACATATTAAATATACTCAGTTTACATTTCACTCTAAAGTGCAGGCGCGCGACCACGCCCGGTCGCGCGCGCAGTGAGTGCCGTAGGTAAGAGGGAGCCCTCCCTTTACCTACACCCTTAGTAAGGGAGCCTTGCCTTTAAGGCATTAGCGGAGCTCCTTGTCGTTAAGGCATTAGCGGAGCTAGGCGCGCGACCATGCCCGGTCGCGTGCGAGGTGAGTATTGTAGCCCAAGGGAGTTCTCCCTTACGCTACCTCCATTAAGGGAAGCCTTGTTACAAGGGGTTAGCGAAAGCTATCTGTAAACCACCCCGAGAATCTTGGCCCCGAGTAGGAGAGCTCTCTCCTACTAAGCCCTTTAAGGGCGTATCGGCTAAGTAGCGGCGAACGACGCTTAAAGAAAAGTCTTCCTCTGTGCGCTAGCCGCACCGTGCGTGTACGCACCCGGCTACATCTGGTAGCACTTGTAGCCAATCCAACACCTGTGTTGGTGATCAACATCCTCTGCAAAGGATCAATCAGGACGATTGGGATAGGCTAACCCTCGTCCAGCAAAAAGCCTTTAACAGGCTGTTAACCGTACTGGGTGACGAAGGCATGCAGCTCCTAGCGGAGCAGGGTATTGATGCCGTAAAGGCGAGGGTCAACGCCATCATCGGCCATGAGGCGAATTTTCGTGGAAGTCATTCCACGTCCACCGGGGTGCGCCCTCCGTTGTCCTTTAATATAAAGGAATTCACCAGTGAAAAAGGTGATAACCTTTATGTGTGGCTTAGAGAGGTCGAAACGGCCTTCGCCACAGCGAATGTGATCGCAGATAACTTGCAAGTGGGACTTGCACTGACCCTTCTTACGGGTAAAGACCGTGCATGGGCGTTCACGTGTTCGGAATCGGTCACGGACGTGTTCCAACCTGGGAAGTCCTTAAGCAAAAGCTTATGGACATGTATGACACGCCTGATCTGGTTTTCCAGAATCAGCTGGCGTTTCCGAGGTGCCGTCAGGGCACTAGGGACTTGGAAACATATGTCCAAGAGCTGAAGACCCTGTTGGCAGGGGTGTACGCGAAAGCGTACTCGGACGATGTGTCCATTCCCGTGTTTATGGGAGGCCTGAAACAAGGCCCAGCACGTTCGGAGCTCTTCCGATGCCGACCCCAATCCCTGGGGGAGGCGTTAAGATGGCGTTCAACGCCGAAAGGAACTTTTTTTCCTCTAAGGTGGGACCCGAACCCATGGACCTGAGTCAGGTCGAAGCGGAGGAGAAACCTTCTGCTAAGAGTCACTCTGACTCTACCTCTCAGAGCTTCGAGTCGGTTTTTTGCAATGCTGCAGCGGTATGGGCCGCTGAGATTCTTCCTGTGTGGAAGCACGGATCATCTGAGCAACGGATGTCCGCGGAACTCCCAGCGAGATACTCGCTTTAAGGGGCCAAGGGTGTGGAAAAAGCCCTTGCCCAAGCCGTCGGGAAACGACGGCTCCCAGTAGGTGCGGGGCGCCCTACTGGGGGATACCTCAGTGCTGTTAAACCCCAGGGTAGGGGCCGACAGCACAAAGCCCAGAGGGAAAAGGTGCTTTCTAGCACCGAGTTGGTGTACCAGCCAGGGTTGCTGGTCGTCCTTGCGGACGGGAAAGGCTTTGATAAGCATTGGAGAGTCTTGATATACTCTGGAGCGTCTGACAATTATTTCAGACGGGCTTCTGCTGAGAAGAGTCGGCTGTATGACGAAGCCCTAGAGGCACGTTCTCGTGACGTTGTCACGGTCCGGCTTGTGACGGGCGTACAGGTTTCTGTACCCAAGGTCTCGATTGACTTTAAGCTGAAGTTTGCAGACTTCGACAGCTTAGAACGTTGCCTAGTCCTGGATTTGGACTCGCGGTATGACCTCATTCTGGGCATGAAGTGGCTGGAACGCCACGAGCCATGGATAGAATGGAAGTATAAGCCCATTGGATCAACGCACCCGCGATCGGTTGAAGCATTGGCGAGTCACGAACCCACCTTTGATCGATCGCAAAAGCGATTCTGGCGTGAGATGCCAAACATTGGGATGTCTGAAATGATCATTCCCAATGGCGTTAAGGAAGAGTTCCTTAACGAGGGGGATTCGGCGGTTAATCCCCACGCCGTGAATGGCGAGACTGGTGAGTTGCCAGTGGCATAGGTGGATTCCTCTGAGGTAACTCCAGTGGTAGGGGTAGATACCCCTGTGGTTAAGCGCAAGGCGCTTCCAAGCAAAGACACCCGTAGTTCGTCTCTTTTGCACGTCGGAAATGATTCCGACCACGCCGTTATAGGCGAGACTGGCAAGTCGCCATTGACAGAGGTGGATTCCTCTGAGACGACTCCAGTGGTAGGGGTAGAGACCCCTGTGGTTAAGCGCGAGGCGCTTCCAAGCGAAGAGACCCGAAGTCTGTCTCTTTCGCACGTCGGAAATGATTCCGACTACGCCGTTATAGGTGAGACCGGCGAGTCACCGGTGGTAGAGGTATAGACCTCTGTGGATAGGCGCGTGGCGCTTCCAATAGATGGGGAGATTGACTCCCCCCATCTGGGTGTCGGGATGAGTCCCGAGGCCAGTAGTAAGCAGTCCTATATGATGCTGAATAGTGTGACAGGTGTTGTCACAGAAGGCGTAAGCCTGGAAAGGTTGCCTGGGGTAGGCGAACTGTTGTCGTTGGAGGAAATGTCCTTCAACGAATTTGAAACTGCTTTGAAAGCAGATGAAATCGACGAGGTTGTCGCATTACGTCCGAAAGAGTAGTTGAGCTCCTCATCCACGATGGACGAGTCAGTTTTGGTGCAAACCAAACAGGCATTGAATGCCCGAAGCGGTCTCAAGATCCTCGCGGATCCTGAGGACCCTTACCATTCCTTATTAAAGGAATTTGGAGATGTCATTAGTGACAACCTGCCGATGGGGTTACCACTGGATCGGGGAGTCCGACATGAAATTAATTTGGTTCCTGGAACCAAATACTGCGTCACTAGGCAGTGGCCTCTCCCCAAGGAGCAATGCGACGTCATCGACGCATTCTTCAAGGGGAAAGAAGAGGCAGGGATGGTGCGGGAGAGCAAGTCTCCCCACTCATCTCCCACTTTATGTGTTCGTAAACCGAACGGAAAGTGGCGCATTGTGCATGCGTACAACAATCTGAATGCAGCTACTGTACCAATGCAAACTCCGATTCCTCGGAAGGATGTCATCCAGAACAATACGGAGGGCTGTACTGTATACAGTGTCTTAGATCTGGTGGACGGGTATTATCAGGTGCTCATGCGAGCGTCCGATATTCCGCTTACAGCGGTCAGCATTCCTAGCGGCATGATGTGGGAGTGGCTTGTTATGCCACAAGGTCTTTCAAATGCACCAGCGACTTTCAATAGCTTGGTAACTCAACTCTTCCGCCCTCATAGAAAGTACGCTCAGACGTACTTCGACGATATATTCGTTCATAGTCGTGCGGAAGGCGACTCTTCTGATGTTCAGACGCACCTTATACACCTTCGAGCTGTGCTCGAATGTATGCGAGAGCATAAGTTATATGCGAACACATCCAAATGTATATTTGGTGCTGAGGAAATTCCTTTCCTCGGATGCTTCATCGGTAAGGATGGAGTGCGGGCGGATCCCGCGAAGGTGAAAGCCATTGTGGAGTGGCCTTCGCCTGTAAATCTTAGAGATTTACGGAAGTGGCTTGGATTAGCCAATTATCTCCACAAGTACAGCGAGAACTACGCTGAAATGGCGAACCATTAACCGACCTTCTTAAGAAGGATGTTGATTGGTGTTGGGAAACCAAACACCTGAACGCTTTTGAAGCGGTAAAGGGGAGCTTGTTAAAAGCTCCCGTTGCTCTCCCAGATTCTGGGAAACCATTTAGTGTCGTCTGCGACGCCTCCGATTTTGCAATCGGATGTGCTTTGTTACAAGCAGACGATGCAGGAAGGGAACGCGTAATTGCGTTTGAGTCAAGGCAGCTTAAAGCTGTAGAACGGAAATATCCCTTTCTGACAAGGAGCTACTTGCAATGAAGTATGCTCTTGTCAAATTTAGGGTTCACCTACTCGGCTCAAAGCCGTTCGTGGTTTATACAGACCACGCGTCCTTACGGATAGCGACAAAGTCGCCTCATCTCTGGCAACGGATGGCCCGTTGGCTCTCCTTCATTGCGGAGTACAACTTTGAGGTTAAGTATAAACCTGGCAAGCAGAACGTTCTTTCAGACGCGTTATCACGTCGTCCCGATTACGAGCTCGCTACGCGACATTCGTCACCACATCTGTGGTGGATCTCATACGCCAGGCGTATGAGAAAGACCCACAATGTACGGCGCTTATCAGCGCGTTAGGTGAAAAGGGTCTTGGATCGTCTGTGCCAAACCTGTCAAGTCGAGCTAAAGCTCGTTTACACCGTTACAGGTACTGTGACGGTCTGCTATTTTATAGCACGAGCGCGGAGGACACTCCGCGGGTGGTAGTTCCTCATGATGAGGAACTGAAGTATAGAGTCCTCTTTGAGGCACATGACGCCCCTACCGGGGGTCATTTAGGTCGGGATAAGACCTACAGCGCTTTAAGCGCTTTGTACTAACATGTATAAATGGGTCGGTGCGTATATACGCACCCGTGAGACGTTTCAGAGGGCTAAACCCTATGCAAGTTCAGCTGCGCCTTTGGCGATCTTAGCCGTTCCAACGGCGTGTAAAAAATCCATTTGGATTTTATCTTCGGTTTTACCGAAGGCCGGTTCCACCGGCGTTTCGGTCTTTGTAGACCATTTGAGCAGGATGCTCACCTGGCAGCGGTGCCAGAGTCCATTGATGGACAAGACGGAACGCGTTAATCGCGTTGTTAAGGATATTCTCCGGAGCTTTTGTCCGGATGATCCAAGTGTTGGAGTGAGATGCTTCCTATGACCAAATTTGCCATAAACAATTCGGTGCATGCATCTACATGGGTTTACCCCGTTTAATGTGAACGTAGTAAATCCGCGGGCTATGTTGACGCCAAGTGCGTGTGGCCCAGGGATTGAGGGGGGAGGAGTCCCCGATGTCATCCCTGTATGCTCCTATCCGTTTGTTTGGCCTACCCGGCAGGGCGGCCGGCAGTCTTCCCGACGGCAGGACGGGGCGGAGCGTCTGATGGCGCGACTCCATCATCGGGGTCAAACCCAGTATTTGGTGAAGTGGAAGGGTTATCCACATTCACAGAGTTCGTGGGAGTTCGAGAATCCCCTGAGGCAGGATTGCCGTGACGTCGTTGACGCTTTCGAGCGGGAGAATCCCGCTGTGAGTCAACGACCAAAGGGGAGGGGTAAGCCCCCTCACTCCCAGTAGTTGGGAGCCCTCCGGAGGCAGATGCGGAACCCGCACTGTGCTCCGGCACCGTAGTGAGGGCACGGGCGCTAGCATAGCGCATGAGATAGGGGGCACGTAACTGCCCCATGGCTTTGGCTCTGGCAAAAGACAAGCACAATGCCCTCTCTATCCGAACGTCACGTTCAGAATAGCTGTTGTACAGCTTTAAAAAAAAACTCGGGGATACATTTCTCCCATCCGCCTAAGCGCGGAACTTCTGCTCTGCCTCTTTGGCATATTCTCCTTGCAGTAGAATGAAGGGAACCTCGCGGAGGTTCCCACCAACGGCACCCTGTGCCTATTTCTCGAGGCGCTCTCGATATGAGGTAGCAGTGAACTGCTTCTGCGTGAGCAGTTTTTCCCGGAGTTGATTCCGGCGTGTGATGTGTTGCGGCTGTACGGTCGCGAGGCCAGGGGTATAGAAGACTAAACCCTTCTGTACCTCATTCCTGGCCCACTTTAGGAGGTCACGAGGACCTCCAAAACGATATACCGCCCGTGGAGGGCGCATGGGGGGCGTTCAAGGAAGCTTGTAATGCCTGTGCGGCATTTTGAGCCTCTTGAGCTGCGTCCAGCTAAGTAGTGGTGATCGCCTTCGGCGATTCGGATATGACATCCGAGGTTGGTAATAGTTGCGCACGAGTTAGTGCGTTATCCCCACGTTTGGGGAATGGGTTGGATGACTGATAGCGCAGTTCGGCGCTATCAGCATGGACAGCCGTTGGAGAGAGCTCCCCAAGGGCGTCCACTTCCGAGTTGTCGGAATAGTTTGCGTCCATAGCACCGCTGAAGGTGTACAATGGACAGCCAGAGGTGCTGGCGTTGGAGTTCTCCAACAAGATTTTTATTATTGCGTAAGGAATAGTCTTGATGGGGGAGGATGTAGCGGGTCTACATTCGGGTTATATTTAGTGTTGGTTTACATGAGTACATCACGGTTGAGGTCAGTATTGGCCGGTTTGAAAGGTTTTGAACCTTTGGTTATTTTAACCAATCAGGGCAGGGGCCCTTGGTGTGATGGAGTGTCAGCCATCCACGTGTCCGTACACAGGTGTGTACACTACATTTTATCTAGGTACGAATTAGGAATATTCTACTTAGTATTACGTATAGTTTATATTAGTTTAAATTAATTTAGGCTAATTACATATTAAATATATTCAGTTTACATTTCACTCGAAAGTGCAGGCGCGCGACCACGCCCGGTCGCGCGCGCAGTGAGTGCCGTAGGTAAGAGGGAGCCCTCCCTTTACCTACACCCTTAGTAAGGGAGCCTTGCCTTTAAGGCATTAGCGGAGCTAGGCGCGCGACCACGCCCGGTCGCGCGCGCGGTGAGTATTGTAGCCCAAGGGAGTTCTCCCTTACGCTACCTCCCTTTATAAGGGAAGCCTTGTTACAAGGGGTTAGAGAAAGCTATCTGTAAACCACCCCATGAAACTTGGCCCCGAGTAGGAGAGCTCTCTCCTACTAAGCCCTTTAAGGGCGTATCGGCTAAGTAGCGGCGAACGACGCTTAAAGGAAAGTCTTCCTCTGTGCGCTAGCCGCACCGTGCGTGTACGCACCGGCTACATCTGGTAGCACTTGTAGTCAATCCAACACCTGTGTTGGTAGACGACATCCTCTGCAAAGGATGAATCAAGAGGATTGGGGTAGGTTAAGCCCCGTCCAACAAGAAGCCTTTAAGAGGCTATTATCCATATTGGGTGAGGATGGTATGCACCTCCTAGTGGAGAAGGGCCTTGAGGCCGTGCGTGAGAGGGTTAACGCCCTCATCGTCCATGAGGCGAATTTTCGTGGAAGTCATTCCACGTCTACGGGGGTGCGTCCTCCGTTATCCTTTAAGATAAAGGAATTCACCGGTGAAAAAGGTGATAACCTTTATGTGTGGCTTCGCGAGGTCTAAATGGCCTTGTCCACAGCGAATGTGATCGAGGATCACTTGCAAGTGGGACTTGCGCTAACCCATCTCACGGGCAAAGCCCGTGCATGGGCGTTTACGTGTCCGGATTCGGTCACGAACGTGTTCCCAACCTGGGAAGTCCTTAAGCGAAATCTTATGGACATGTACGCTACACCTGATCTGGTTTTCCAGAATCAGCTCGCGTTTTTGAGGTGCCGTCAGGGCACTAGGGACTTGGAGACATACGTCCAAGAACTGAAGACCCTGTTGGCAGGGGTGTACGCGAAAGCGTATTCGGACGATGTGTCCATTAACCTGTTCATGGGAGGCCTGAGAGAAGGGCCAGGATGTTCGGAGCTCTTCCGATGCCGACCCCAATCCCTGGGGGAGGCGTTCAAGATGGCGTTTAACGCCGAAAGGAACTTTCGTTCCTCAAAGGTGGGCCCTCAACCCATGGACCTTTGTCAGGTCGAAGCGGAAGAGAAACCTCCCGCTAGGAGTCACTCTGAATCCTTTTCGCAGGGCTTCGAAGCGGAGCTCCTTGCAACGTTGCAGCGGCATGGGCCGCTAAGATGCTTCCAGTGCGGAAGTACGGATCATCTGCGGAACAGATGTCCACGGAAGTCCCAGCGAGATACTCGCTTTAAGGGGCCGAGGGCGGGTAAAAAGCCCTCGCCCAAGCCGTCGGGAAACGACGGCTCCCAGTAGGTACGGGGCGCTCTACTGGGGGATCCCTCAGTGCTGTTAAACCCCAGGGTAGGGGCCGACAGCACAAAGCCCATAGGGAAAAGGTGCTTTCTAGCACCGAGTTGGTGTACCAGCCAGGGTTTCTGGTCGTCCTTGCGGACGGGAAAGGCTTTGATAAGCATTGGAGAGTCTTGATATACTCTGGAGCGTCTGACAATTATTTCAGACGGGCTTCTGCTGAGAAGAGTAGGCTGTATGACGAGGCCCTAGAGCCACGTTCTCGTGACGTTGTCACGGTCCGGCTTGCGACGGGCGTACAGGTTACTGTACCCAAGGTCTCGATTGACCTTAAGCTGAAGTTTGCAGACTTCGACAGCTTAGAACATTGCCTAGTCCTGGATTTGGACTCGAGGTATGACCTCATTCTGGGCATGAAGTGGCTGGAACGCCATGAGCCATGGATAGACTGGAAGTGTGGTGGAGTCAAGTTCAAAATCGAACACAGTTGTGTCGAGAACCTGACCACCTTCGTGCCCAGCCTTCCAACTTACTGGGGGGGTACCCCGCGGACCTTCGCTTGGGATCCGATCTGATCGTCCGCTGCTAGCAGACGACCGATCATCAACAGAAGACGCCTGGTCCGATTGATCTTGCGTTGCCATCTCACCTTGTGTACCCGATGGAATGGGCTAGTTTAACACTCGGTGGATCGTGTCGCTGGTTGACTTGGGTTTGATAGTATGCAGACCGTACTGGGGGGGTGTACCCTGGGCGGAACTATTCACCCTGTGTACTTGTAGACCGGTTACACTTGAAATATGTATAGTCCAATGGGCCGACCGTCCAATCGATCTAGACCCAACCAATACGAGATAATAGAGGGTAGACCACTCAACTGGTCTAGCCCCTGACCAATATGAGAGAAGACCAAAGCCGGTCTAAACTCCAACCAATGTTATAGTAAACCAATATGTCCACGTAAAGATCCAATATGCTCGTGAATTTCACAAACGATATATCCACGTAAAGACCAACCCACTTGTTAGTACGTTCCAAACGTACGTGACTTAAACTTGTGAGAAGTCAGACAATGGATACTCCTGTCGAAGGACTTCCGGCGGGCCAAATGCGTCTGCGACGCGCCCCAGCCGGGTATAATGGGCAGGAGGGGATTACTCGACCCTCTGCCTCCAAACACCCCGCGACGTGCGAAGGCGACTTAGAAAACCAAAATTTTAGAGAGTCTCTTAGGACCTCTTAGCCACTTTTCCAATCCAAGACCAATTTACTTCTTTTCCACTAACCTTACGGTCCCAATATGTACCAAACACTAAAATATGTAACATACACGCAATGTCATGTGACTTACCAAAATCCGTGTGCTTGACACTCCTTGCACATGATAGGCTTAAAAGCCCCCCCTTGTTTCCACCAATCCGATCGCTGACCAGCTGATCGGCACGCCGTTGACAGAAGGTGACCAAAATTTCGCCTTCGCTTCGCCACAGCCGCCCCTGAGTATGGTCGCAGACGCGCAACGGTAGCGACCCGATCTCACCACCAGTTAACCCTTTCGCCAGCAGTTGACCTCCTTGACCTTCACGGCAACCAACATTCCACCAATGGACAGGTCTTCGGCCCCGCCTTCACCAGGTATGCGCCCCTTGTACGTCTGATCTCCTTGTAAATTCTCTTGACGCTTGATCCTGCAGGTGCCCTGTGCTCCCAGTCACCATACATCGATTCCCTTAGCCGATCGACCCGATCTGACAGCTCTTGCAGCACCCCAGGTTCCGACAGACCGGATGGGGATCAGATCGGGTCTGATCAGCTTCGAAAGACCATCTGAGACCTTCAGTCGGAGCTGGCCACCAATAATGCCTCGTTCCTGCGGCTGCGGAAGGATGTCGACACCTTGACCCCCTTGACTGCGCAGTTGAAAGATGTTCTCGCCGAGAACGCACATCTCCGGGCCCAGCTTGCCCAACAAACAGCGCGAGGTAAGTCGATCGATCCGATTTTCACCTTGGAACTGACCTAACCTCTCTTCGTATGCAGATCGGTTGCCCACTGACATCGCTCAAGCGGTTGAATCCTTGCTTGCGGCTGATATACAGTAGCGTGACCACTGCGATCAGCTCCGCCCCATATTGGACGGGCTGATAGGCGCTCGGCATGATCTGTCTCGCCTAGAAGCGTACTGGTCACACCTCCGGGAACAGCTCGCGCTGGTAAACCGGCAGAGGTTGGAGGATCAGTCCGACCGGACCCTACTCCGTACCCAACATGGTGACCTAGAGCGGCAGATCAGCGAGCTACAGGTCGTGGTCAAGGGTCAGGTCGATAAGGTCTGGTCTTTCCAGAGCCAATCGGACGTCTGGACCCAGGAGTCAGACCGCCGTTGGGCTGCCGTAGAGCAGTGCCATAAACAGCTGACCGACTTGCTGTACCGGCGTCCGGCTATTAGCTCCAGCGTGGACCGGTCTGCATCGGCCGTTCTGGTCGACCTACACCAGGGTCGGGAACAATGCCACTCATTGGCTAAAATTCGGCACTACAAGATTTCGAAAACTTCCAAGCGTAAACGCAAGGACGCTTCGAGGGGAACAAGGGCGCGGGGCATAGCTCGCGACTCCGAATTCGAGGAGAAGCGGTCGGTGCCCCAAAAGAAAGCCAAGACGATGGCGCATCTCTCAAGCCCAAGATCGGCCAGAGCCGGCACTTCCAACATCACCAAATCTCATGCGCCCTCGCGCCCCCGTGCTGTTCGCACCCAGCGCACAGAGGTCTCCTCCGGAGGGGACTCGGACAGCGGATCGGGAGATTCTGAGTTCACACTCAGCGCGTCATCTAAGTCCCGGTCCAATCGGTGTCGAGGTCCTGCTCCGATGAAGTCTGCATCGGGGACTGATCAGGCGATCAGTTCCCAGAGTAACAAAACTGCACGGGCTCGTGAACCATCCGGATCGGCGCCTTCCTGTCAGCCTGGAACTTCTGGACTACGCCGTCACGCCCGATTGAAGGGAATATCGATTGGAGATCGACCTCTCCCATCGCGGACTTTCGACGCCGTTATGCCGTGGTCACCGGTGCAGATCGGTAGCTTGCACCGGTCATCCCTGACCAAACAAGGTCTTGTCCGGTTTTTGTCCCGACCCGACTTTTGGCTCTTCCCTCCAGCTCCGAAGACTCCTGACCCATCTGCGTGGCGAGAAGATCTGGTTACAGGAGCGCAGATCTCTCTGGTATATGCAGATCGGCCATGGGAGGTGTTGCTCAGCGCCAAGTTGGACTCGATATTTGCGTCAACTCCTTGGGTAGATTCGCTCTTGGATCGACTTCGGACTTTCAATGCAGCTCACTGCCAAGCGATATGGGAATCCACCCATTACCTCGTCCTTCCCGCGGGTCAGAAGTTGCGTGACGTAGACTTGATCCTGTATCGGAAGCTCCGGAAACAGCGCCGGAGTCGAGCGGGCGAGGCCTGGCTGATCCTATGCCAAGTTGTACTGGAAGGGATGTTGGCCCGCGAGTGCGACCTCGACGTTTTCTTATATCCAGTGTTTCTTCACATGGTTAAGCGTCGCATCGAGAGCCCCGAGGCGTTAGCTGAGGATGGCATCTGGTATCCCGGCTTCCGCTGTGACGAGCCAGTTGCAGACCTGAAGGACGCCTTGATCCAGATGGATCGGAAGGAGCCTTGGCGTAATCAGTTCCAGGACCAGATTGTAGATCACCCGGCGCTGACTATCGGTCGCCTGTGGGTGATTGCGAATCTTGATACGGTAATAGCTGACCAGATAATTCATAATATATGTCATCATTCTTTCAAACTTCTTGATCACCTGGTCACTTGACCAAAATTCATCACTTTATCCAAACTTGCACCAACACGTTATCATATACAGTTCCATTCATATCGCGAAAATCATTATCACGTTCGTCACTCCACTACTCCAGTTCATCACAGTTTATCATATGTTCACAATAATTCAGACCTTACACATATTCACACCGATCGGTCTGATCGGTGCTACTGCGTGTCTTGGTCTGAATCTTCATGAGTCTGCATCACTGCGAAGCGATTCCGACTTACTCGTTCTCGCTCGAACTCTCGTAGCAGTGCTCCACAATTTAGATCAAGTTCATCGATCCAAGTTGCTTCATCATGATCTTTACACCGGACCAGATATCCTCGGTGGGTGCGACCGAAACGGGTCTTCTTGACCGATCGGACATCTAGCACCTTCTCCACCTCTAATTCGTCCTCCTCCAATGGCCTTTCCCAACTGTCCTCCGGAAGAAGAGATTCATCAAAATCGAATCTCTCCGCTTCATCCACCAGACAGGGTGTTTTGGGCCGATCGGGGAACTCTCTGACCAGCTTCAATTTGGACACATGCACGATCGGAAAAACTTTATATTCCGTGCCGATCGTGATCAGACGGGCAGCATGCTCACCGATCAGCTCTGCTACACGGAATAGACCGTGCCACATATGGGCCAACTTCCTTGCATAACCTTCCTTGACCCGATCGAGGTATAACCAGACCCTCGCCCCTGGTTCAATACCGTGAGGTCGGACCTGATCGTTATTCCGATCTGCTCGATCTTGTGTGGCCTGACGCAAGTTTTCGTTGACGACTTCCTTCGCATGTTGAAAGTGCTTCTGGACCTTCATACGCCAACGGCGGACATCGCGATCACGGGTCCGAGTGCAGCCGATCGGTATCACCGCTTCAAGTGTCGATCGAGAGTCCCATCCATACGTCAGATAGAAAGGCGTCTCTCCTCGGACCCGATCGGTTGAAGAGTTGAGTGCGAATACCAGTCTTTCTGCATACTCATCCCAGTCACGTTGGTCTGGGTCGGCCACATACATCTTGATCGCCCTTGTTATTGTCTGAACCATTCGTTCAGCCGATCCGTTCGCTTGCGGACGATATGCCACCGTCGCACTCTGTTTCTGGCCTAGCATGTTATTGAACGACCGGAACACCTCGGCCATAAAACCGGTTTCCCGATCGTGTCTGATAACTTCGCTGGCGCCGAACCTTCTAAACACGCGTTATTCGTAACTCTGGGCGATCTGCTCCGCGGATCGGGATGCACTAGCCTTTGCAATCACCAGACCGGTGAATAGGTCGACCCAGATCAGCAGCTCAGTGTTGCCGCGTGTCGATCTGGGCAGTGACGGTATGTGGTCCATCGCTATCACCTGGAAAGGGTAGGTAGCCTCGATATTTCCGGGCGATCGGCCCTTGATTATCGGTCGGCCCTTTCCGGCCTCGCAATCCGTGCAACAGCCCACATATTTCTGGACGCTTCGAAAAAGTCCTCTCCAGTGAAAGTGGGCCCTGATCTTGTGATATGTTCTGCCTATGCCTTGATGTCCCCCTTCTAGACTCACATGGTAGTGATGAAGGACATCCGGCTTCAGCAACTCAGGGATCACCCGTTTCGCCAGTCGATCTCGATCGGCACTGTCTTGATCAGTGTCGCGGCAGTAATATAGCAATCCATTTTCATCCACATCGTAACTGTCCGCGATCTTGGCACACTCTTTCACCTGACCCTTTGTCAACTTGGACAATTCACCGCGCAGATAAGCCTTCAGGTTGACGATCCATTCTTCTTCGTCCTGCGCCTTGAGGATCCATTCCGCCCTTAGCTGTTCTACAACGTACTCACTCAGCCTTTCCTTGGGGAACGATCGGCGAGACTTCCTAGCTCGCGATCTGGTTTCGGCCATCACATGCACCTGACCAGGGATGTCCTTGGGCTTGATCACCTCCGGGAGCCTGTTTATATCCATAAGTTCCTGTAGAACGGCTTCCTCGGTGATCGTCGCCCCGGTCTGGTCTCGCATGGCTTGGGTCGCGAGGTGGTAGGCGCTTTTGTTCCAGTCCCGTTTCACGTGCAATAGCTCGTGGTTGGGGTAGTCTCTCAGCGCTTTCATCACCCGATCATTTAGCAACTTTAGCCGTGGCGCCTTGCAGTCGATCTCCCCGGTGATCTGCCTTATCACTAGGTTGGAGTCACCACATATGATGATCCGCCCTTTCTGTTGTGATGACAGCAGATCAAGACATAGAAGTAGACCCCGATATTCTGCCTCGTTGACCGTTATGTCAGGCGTGAAATCGGTGGCGGCTGCGACTATAGACCATTGTGGTAACTTCCACAGTATGGCACTATAGGAGCCGACCTTCTTCTTCACGCTGGCCGATCCGTCAAAACTCAAGACCAGGAGTTCCTCATCCTGATCGACGGTCGGCGGCGGCCGCGAAATTGACTGTCGAGGTTGCTTCCTTGGGTCAATCGCCACTAAAGCCTCATCCACTTCGGACCGAGGGGTGATACTGGCAGCTAATGTGCCCAATATCTCCTCCTCTCCCTTGGTGCACTTGACGACCTCGAGAGACCACTGCGACAAGATAGCTGACCATCTGCCGAGCCGACCGTCCATCCCATTGGCTGATAATAACCAGGCCAATGTCGACTTTCTTAAAAGGACCTTTACAGATCGTCCGACCAGTAGGTTGTAGCACACATCCAAGATCCGTAGTAAATCCATAACTTCTTTTTCGACGATCCCATAGTTGACCTCGTTCGGCTTCAATGTCCGGCTCGTAAAAGTGACCGGGTGGTACACTCCATCATGTTCTTGTACTAGAGTGGCCGAAATGGCCCACTTACTAGCATACACAATGACGATCGGCATTTTCTCCGGATCGAAGTGCTTGAGAATCGGTGCCGTCGCCATCTTGGCCTTTAGCATACCGAAAGCAACCTTTGCACGCCTCATGTGATCCTCTGCCTCCACTTGAGGACAATCTGCGGGCAGATCAGAGTCGCTGCCCTCCCGTAAAGTTGCCCGATCTTCGTCGCGCAACATATGGTAGTCGACTTCCCGGAGCTCGTACAGCACGGCCGCGTAAATCGCAAAGTCTTCAATGAAGCGGCTGTAGTAATTTAGGCTTCCCAAGAAGGAGTGCATTGCCTTCAGCGATCTGGGAAACGGGAGGTTGTTCAGTGATTCCAGATCTTTGGGATTGGCCTCCAACCCACTGATCGACACCATATGACCCAAATAGGCGACCTTGGACATGCCCCAATAACTTTTCACAGCACTGATCGACAGGTTTCAGCGATTGCATGTCTCCAACAAGACCTTCTCGCACAGATCGCTCCATGACGAGGAAGGGATCAGAATGTCGTCGATATACGATCGCCTTCCCAGAACGGACGGTCTCCTTTCCCGGTCAGGTTCACCCTCTGTAAACACATCATAATTTTGGTGAGGTCCTGATCGGTGACGATCTTGAAATGTCCATACAGTGCATTGTCGATCAGCCTCTGGTAGATCTGGGGCGCGTTCTTCAACCCGAACGGCATACGGTTCCACTCGAACAGACCGAACGGCGTAACAAATGCGGAGATCTCGCGAGCCCGATCGGTCATCGAAACCACCCAAAATCCACTTGCCATGTCTAGTGAGCAATACCACAGAGTCTTGTCAAGGTCTTCTAGTAGATCGCTGATCAGCGGCATCGGGTACACCATAAGCTTGGTCAACCGATTTACCAACCGATAGTCGATACACAACCTGATGTCGACACCGTTCTTCTTGGTCACGACCACGATCGGTGAGGCCCATGGCGAGGTCGACGGTCTGATGATCTTGGTAGCCAACAGTCTTTTAATAAGGTCAGACAATTTTTCGAGGTACTGTGGCGCCACACGTCGGCATCGCTGGGCGATCGGCTTGGCATCTTCAACGTCGATGTCACAAATCGCTCCGCGAGCAGCAGGGGGTAAGGCATTGCCTTTACCGATCAGCAGATGTTTCTTCTTCCATATGATCTGCTTTAGCTGATCGATCTGATCGGGACTGTTGAGATCCCGATCACCCACTTGCAGATCGTCCATAGTAACCTCGGGCGGATCAGCAGACACTTCAGGGAGGACTGCCATCTGGCTCCCCAACTCCTGAATGTATTGGTCCCCGCCCTCATGGATGCAGACCTGGTCATCTTCCGGGACAATAACACCCAAACCGTCCTGATCGGCTGAACACTACTGTTCCCGATCGGCGGGCTGCCCTTAACCGACATCGACCTGCTCAAGCATGCCATCATGGTCCGCCTCAGTCTCGCCATTCTTCCCTTTTTCTATTTGCGGCTCCGCTGTCACCTGTTCTTGTGTCGCCACCACGTTAACGAACTTTGGATCATCTACTTGATGATCCACCGTATCCGGCGCCTGCGGTGCCTTTCTTCGAACTAGCATCTTCCTAGGGGTTACATAGCTGGGTCGTTCCACCATAGGTGAGGTATCTTCTTCCACCGATCCATCATTGCTGACCAGATCGGTGGTCTCTTGGTATGCCAAGTTCTGCCACTCAACATACCGTCTCGAACCGATCGAGACGAACCCCATCTTCCTTGGCACTTTTCCTTCTGCCAGCCACATGCCAACAATCGTGTTGTTGTCGAGCGTAAGCGGCTTGTCACCTGTATTAGTGACTCGGAAAAAATCATGTCGGCCGGCGCTCTTCACAAAAGTCGACACCCACCGATCGCCCCTGGTCACCCATAACTTCCTTTAATGAAAAACTTTACCGACCGGGGTGTCAGCGGATTGGCCGACTGGAATGGTGACATCTTGATCCCACCTGACCAAATCGGTGTACGATCCGTATAGGGGCCGCCGACCAACAAACTGGATCTGGACCTCATCCGGTAGTGTAAGCACTCCATTAGATAGATCAAGCCATGCCTAACAGGGCATCCTGACCGGCCAGCTTACCAACCCAAGCACTGAAGAAGTAGACCAACGAACCCGATAGGGTGATCTTCACGCGCGTCCTTCCTTCGGTCATATAAGAATTTTCACCGATCCCGACTCATTCTTGTCTCTAGGTATCGTCTATACGACATCCGACCTTACGAGCAAAGGCGGAGTCAATTATGGAGACTTCAGCCCCAGAGTCTAACAACATCGTCGCTTTCTGGTTATTATCTTACCACAGGCTTTCGCCTGCTTAAACCATTTGTCGGGCGCATGATACTTCCAGTATCCGCGAGACTCTCCAGGCAGCAGATCTAACTGCATGACCACCTTCGATCGGGAATATTCATCGGTCGTGAGATTGTAGACCGGATGATCCCGATCGATGCAATTGAGAACAGAACATGTATTGTCGGTTTTATTATCCTTGCCGACATATGCATAGATGCCAAACGTGGACCGCTCGACTCGATCCAGATTCCAACCTGGCGAGCGTTCTAGTTTAACATCTTTTCCACGTCGGGTGGAAGCATCCCCGCGTGCTTGCCCGGCACATACCACTTGCACATCAGGTTGAAGAATTCTTCCATCTTGCACTGGCCGGCCTCGTGGATCTCTCCACATGACTTGCACACGAAAAGGCAGTGATCGGTGGGGTGGCCGCGTCTTTCGCATTTCTTGCATATTAACTTCTTCCAGAACCCCCGATCATCATGCTTGCTTGACCCGCAGTGAGAACACTTCTTGCGGGGTCGGTCCGGGTCAGACTTGTTTCCGCTCCTGCCCTTCCGATCTGCCTGGTCAGGCGTCGATCTGGTTTTCGGGGCAGGTTCCGCGACGAAGATATGGCAGTACTGGCCCTCGTCTGAATCCCGACTGGACTGGCCGCCGCTTTCCTCTTCCGATCCAGTGCTGTCCTCAGCTACGATCGCCTTAACAGCACGGGCCGATCTGGTCAAGGGTCTCTTCACCGGATCGGTCTGGGTCTTGGATCTGTAACGACCTGATCCAACGGCGCCCTTTGATCTCATGCTGCGGGAGTGTTGCAACGTTCGCAACGTCTGCTCCACTTCTCCCACATCCTTTAGGCGCAACAGGGTGAGCTGATCTGCCAGCTCCTGGTCATCAAGGGTACTAATATAGTGACCCACGTGTTCCAAAGCGGCACCGGTCGGCGGGTTGCCTTCCTTGATCACTAGGCCGGCGCGAATTGCAGCCACATTTAGACGGTGTAAGTACTCGATCGGCTTCTCGTCGCCCCGCTTCTGCATGTGATGATATTTGCGGGCGCTGGATAATCCGAGTTGCAGTACTGCCCCTCAAACTCTGAACATAGCAGGTCCCAGTCAGATCGGACATCCCGGCTCAACTGTTGGACCCAGTTCGCATCCGTTCCTTTCAGCAGATCTCTAAAGATCAAACACCGGTCCTTTTTTGGTGTCTGATACCGTAAGAAAGCAGACTTGACCCGACCAAACCACGACCTGGCTTGCTCCTCGTCGGTGTCCTTTCCGGTGAAATCCTTGAGATCAGTAGTCGCAGCCATGCGAATGCGCGGGATCGCAGAAATCAAAAGCGGTCGTGGAGGCTAGATTATCCCTGCGCGTTCTGTCACCTGCACCGTCTGACCCATAGTGGTCATCCGGATCGCCGATCGACTCCATGTCGTAATCACTGTTCTTGCTTGATCGGCGCGATCGAGCTGGATGCGGCTTTCGTCTTCCTTTGCCAATTGATCTAACACCTCGAGTGGCCTTGTCCACTTATGCTACTGACTCCATATCTACATCCCGGCAAATATTGACATTTTGCCGGGCATATCGGTCCTGAGCATGAGGACGAGGAGGTGATCTGCATCGATCTCCCATGAAACGCTCCATCATTGCTTCAAACATGGCTTGGACGTTAGCTTGGGTCATGGGCAACGTGTGGGTATCCTCCATTGGAGGTACTGACACCTGTGGAGGCTCCTGGGGCCCCGACCGGCATGCAGCCCCATGCTGACGCACGTCCTTTTTATGCTCCCATGGGGGTATGATCTGCCCCCATGGTCATCCGCTCAACACCGACCTCCAACTCTGATGAGCTGTTAGAGGAAGGTGGAGACTGATATACCGATTTATCATCGGAGCACGCATCGGCATGTGCTGCCGTGTCTTCAGCAACCTTCAATGCCATGGTGGGAGTTGGGCGGCAAACCGCCCCCACCAACGGCACCAAATGATCATGGAGAGTCGACATCGACAGCTCCAGCCTGCGAGTGTCCAGATCAAACAGCTTTTGGACGTTGGCCGAGTGCTGCACTTTTATGCCGACCTCATCCAACATCGCCAGCATGTTTTTCACCAGCAGCAGTGATCGATCACTCTGGATCGGCTCGGTAGTGGGTCCGAGGAGGCGATCAGGGATCTGGGGGTTCAAAATTTGCATGACCTGGTCTTCACGAATAAATCGCTTCAACTCGTGGATGTAATACATCCTGGTCAGGTATTGTTCGTCAATAACCCCATCCCTGACCTGCTACTTTTCTTCCAAGTCTTCCTCCTCGGGCGGCATTCCTAGCCTTTGCTTGGGGAACTTAGGCATGTGGATCGGATCGTTCCGATCAGCCTCCGATTGGTTCTCATTTTTTATTCCATCAATTTTTCCATGTTAATGCATAGGATCAGAACAAAAATCCTGATCCTTTCCGGAACTATAGCAAAACTTGCTATAGTCCCGATCGGCTACGGTGGGAGCCTTATGGAGAGGAAAAAACTTATTAATCCCAATCTGGTCCTCCACCCGGCCTGATCGGACATCGCCATCTTTATCAACAACGAGAACATAAGGTGACAGCTTTTCTTTATGTCCTCTCCAGAACGATTCCACATTTAAATCACTTAAGTCAACTTTTGACCGGACATCATCTCGGTGATATCCACGATCACCAAATGATCCGGGCACGCGCACCATTGTGGTGGAGTCAAGTTCAAAATCGAACACGGTTGTGTCGAGAACCTGACCACCACCTTCCCCCCCCTCCCACCTTCCGGGGGGGGGGGTACCCCGCGGACCTTCGCTTGCGATCCGATCTGATCGGTCGTCTTCCAGCAGCGGACGACCAGATCGGATCGCAAGCGAAGGTCCTCGGGGTACCCCCCCCCGTAAGTTGGAAGGCTGGGCACGATGGTGGTGAGGTTCTCGACATAACCGTGTTCGATTTTGAACTTGACTCCACCACAGAAGTCTAAGTCCATTGGCTCAACGCACCCGCGATCGGGTGAAGTATTGGCGAGTCATAAACCCACCTTTGCTCGATCGCAAAAGCGATTCTGGCGAGAGATGCCGGATATTGGGATGTCTGAGACGATCAGTCCCAATGAGGTCAAGGAAGTGTTCCTTGACGAGGGGGATTCGGCGGTTAATCACCACGCCGATATAGGCGAGACTGGGGTGAGTCGCCAGTGGTAGAGGTGTATTCCTCTGAGGTTAAGCTCGAGGCGCTTCCTAGAGAAGATACACGAGGTTTGTCTCTTCTGCAAGTCGGGGTTACCGACCACGCCATGATAGGCGAAAATGTTGCGACTCAAGTGGTAGGTGTAGAGACCCCTGTGGTTAAGCGCGAGGCGATTCCAAGCGAAGAGACCCGTAGTTCGTCTCTTTCGCACGTCGGAATTGATTCCGACCACGCCGTTGTAGGTGAGACCGGCGGGTCACCGGTGGTAGAGGTATAGACCTCTGTGGATAGGCGCGTGGCGCTTCCAATAGATGGGGAAATTGACTCCCCCCATCTGGGTGTCGGGATGAGTCCCGAGGCCAGTAGTCAGCAGTCCTATAGGATGCTGAATAGCGTGACAGGTGTTGTCACGGAAGGCGTAAGCCTGGAACGGTTGCCTGGGGTAAGCGAACTGTTGTCGTTGGAGGAGATGTCCTTCAACGAGTTTGAATCTGTTGTGAAAGCAGGTGAAATCGACGAGGTTGTCGTATTTCGTCCAGAAGAGGAGTTGAACGCCTCATCCACGATGTACGAGTCAGTTCTGGTGCAAACCAAACAGGCATTGGATACCCGAAGCGGTCTCAAGATCATCGCGGATCCTGAGGACCCTTACCATTCCTTACTAAAGGAATTTGAGATGTCATTAATGACAACACGCCGATGGGGTTACCACCGGATCGGGGAGTCCGACATGAAATTGATTTGGTTCCTGGAACCAAATACTGCGTCACGAGGTAGTGCCTCTACCCAAGGAGCAATGCGACGTCATTGAAGCATTCTTCAAGGGGAAAGAAGAGGCAGGGATGGTACGGGAGAGCAAGTCTCCCCATTCATCTCCCACTTTTTGTGTTCGTAAACCGAACGGAAAGTGGCGCATTGTGCATGCGTACAACAATCTGAATGCATCTACTGTACCAATGCAAACTCCGATTCCTCGGAAGGATGTCATCCAGAACAATACGGAGGGCTGTACTGTTTACAGCACCTTAGCTCTGGTGGACGGGTACTATCAGGTGCTCATGCGACCATCCGATATTACGCTTACAGCGGTCAGCACGCCTAGTGGCATGCTGTGGGAGTGGCTTGTTATGCCACAGGGGCTTTCAAATGCACCAGCGACTTTCAATCGCTTGGTGACTCAACTCTTCCGACCTCATAGAAAGTACTCTCAGACGTACTTCGACGATATATTCGTTCATAGTCGCGCGGAAGGCGACTCGTCTGATGTTCAGACGAACCTAATACATCTTCGAGCGGTGCTCGAATGTATGCGGGAGCATAAGTTATATGCAAACGCATCCAAATATATTTTTGGTGCCGAGGAAATCCCTTTCCTCGGATGCTTCATCGGTAAGGATGGAATCCCGCGAAGGTGAAAGCCATTGTGGAGTGGCCTCCGCCTGTAAAACTTATAGATTTACGGAAGTGGCTTGGGTTAGCCAATTATCTCCACAAATACAGCGAGAACTACGCTGAGATGGCGAAGCCATTAACAGACATTCTTAAGAAGGACGTAGATTGGTGTTGGGAAACCAAACACCAATCCGCTTTCGAAGCGGTTAAGGGGAGCTTGTTGAAAGCCCCCGTTCTTGCTCTCCCAGATTATGGGAAACTATTTAGCGTCGTCTGCGACGCCTCCGATTTCGCAATCGGATGTGCTTTGTTACAAGCAGACGATGCGGGACGAGAACGCGTGATTGCGTTTGAGTCGAGGCAGCTTAAGCAGCAGAACGGAATTATTCCGTTCATTATAAGAAGCTACTTGCCATGAAGTATGCCCTTGTCAAATTTAGGGTTCACCTACTCGGTTCAAAGCCGTTCGTGGTTTATACAGACCACGCGTCCTTACGGACAGCGACGAAGTCGCCTCATCTCTGGCAACGGATGGCCCGTTGGCTCTCCTTCTTTGCGGAGTATAACTTTGAGGTTAAGTATAAACCTGGTAAACACAATGTACTCGCAGACGCGTTGTCGCGTCGTCCCGATTATGAGCTCGCTCACGCGACATTCATCATCTCGTCTGTGGTGGATCCCATACGCCAAGCGTATGGGAAAGACCCACAATGTACGGCACTTATCAGCGCTTTGGGTGTCAAGGGGCTTGCTCGCCTGAGCCTACCCTGTCGAGTCGAGCTAGAGCTCGGTTACACCGTTACAGTTACTGTGACGGTTTGCCATATTATAGCACGAGTGCGGAGGAGACTCCGCGGGTGGTCGTTCCTCATGATGAGGAACTGAAGTGTAGAGTACTCTTTGAGGCACATGACGCCCCTACCGGGGGTCATTTAGGTCGGGATAAGACCTACAGCGCTTTAAGCGCTTCGTATTGTTGGCCCAACATGTATAAGTGGGTCGGTGCGTATATTCGCGCCTGCGAGTCATGTCAGAGGGTCAAACCCTCTGCAGATTCAGCTGCGCCTTTGGAGAGCTTATCGATTCCAACGGAGTGTTGGAAATCCATTAGCATGGATTTTATCTTCGGTTTTCCGAAGGATAAGGCCGGGAACACCGGCATATTGGTCTTTGTAGACCGTTTGAGCAAAATGGCTCCCCTGTCGGCGGTTCCAGAGTCCATTGATGGACAATGAACAGCGAAAGTGTTCCTAAACCGTGTCTTTCGACAGCATGGTCTACCCGATTATGTTGTATCGGATCGGGATCCCCGTTTTACGGGACAGTTTTGGGGGACATTGTTTAAGGTGCTGGGCACCAAGCTCCTCATGTCCACAGCGGATCATCCGCAGACGTACGGACAAACGGAACGCGTTAACAGCGTTGTAGAGTATATTCTACGGATTTTATGTCCGGATTCTCCAAAGAGTTGGAGTGAGATGCTTCCTATGGCCGAATTTGCTATAGACAATTCGGTACATGCATCTACGGGGTTTACCCTGTTTTACGTGAACGGATTAGTGAATCCGAGGGTTCCGTTGACGCCACGTGTGTGTGGCCCAGGGCTTGACGGGGGAGGATTCCCCGATGTCAGCCCTGTATCTGTGGGAAAGCACATCGATAAGTTTTTATCGACGCGCCTTAGTGTCTTACGACACGTTTGCGACTCCATGGCGGAAAGCCAAGACAAGCAAAAGGAACAGGCCTACCGCAAGGGTCGGCGTAACAAAAAGGCGTATAAAGTAGGAGAAAAGGTTTTATTAAACGCTAAAAACCTTCCTACACATGCAGTTTCTAACGTGTTACGGAACCAACTGCGCCCCTGGTTTGTGGGGACTTTCAAGGTGCTAGCCCGAAAGGGCCTGGCGTACACCTTGGATATTCCAAAGGCGATGCGTACGCATCCAACCTTCTACGTGGGTATGCTTAAGCCATACCAGAACCCGGAGACTGGTCCCCTCTTGGAGGAGGTTGGGAAGCCGCATAGCCGTAGGACACGGCAGGTCGGAGTGAAAACATCTCCGTCAGGGTCGAAACGCGACCACGAAACTCCGCAACGGAAGACTCGAGGGAGTCAAGCCGTCTCTCGATGCGGTCAATCGCATCACCCTCATCGTGGAGTACGTCCTGGACTTCCCGGATGCGATGGCTGTGCCGATCACAGCGCTCGCGAAACTCACGTCGCAATTGCGCGATCTCCTCCTCCAGTTCTTGACTCGGAGGTTACTCCACATTACCATGTGGAGCGTCTGATAGCGCGACACCATCATCGGGGTAAAACCCAGTATCTCGTGAAGTGGAAAGGTTATCCACATTCACAGAGTTAGTGGAGTCCGAGACTCCCCTGCGGCAGGATTGCCCTGACGTCGTTGACGCTTTCGAGAGGGAGAACCCCGCTGAGAGTCAACGACCAAAGGGGCGGAAGAAGCCCCTTCACCCCAGTAGTTGGGAGTTCGCCGGAGGCAGATGCGGCGCTCGCACTGTTCTCCGGCACCTCGTTGAGGGCAGGGGCGCTAGAGTAGCGCGTGCAATACGGGGCACGTAATTGCCTCATCGCTTTGGCTTTGGCAAACGCCAAGCGCAATGCCCTCTCCGCCCGAGCGTCACGGGGGGAATAGCTGTTGAACAGCTTTTAAAAGTCAGGGAGACGTTTCTCCCCTTTTGCCCATGCGCGGAACTTTTGTTCTGACTCATCGGCAGTCTCCCCTTGTAGGAGAACGAAGGGAACCTCGCGGAGGGTCTCAACATAGGCACCCTGTGCCTGTTTCTCGAGGCGCTCTCGGTATGAGGCGCCAGTGAACTGCTTCGGCGTGAGCAGTATTTCCCGGAGTTGCCTCCGGCGTTCGAATTGATACGGCTGTTCAGCCGCAGGGTCAGGGGTAAGGAGGTCTAAACCCCTCCTTACCTCATTCCTAACCCATTTTCGGGGGTCACGAGGACCCCTAAAATTATATGCCGCCCGTGACGGGCGTTTAGGGGCGCGTAATGCGGCCTCTCGTGCCTGTACGGCAAGTTTGGCTTCCTGAGCCACGTCCAGCTCATTGGTGATGGTCGCCTTCGGCGACCCGGATGCATCATCCGAAGTTGAATAGGGGTAGAGCACGAGTAAGTGCATTTTCCCCACGTGTGGGGAACGTATAAGGCTGCCGACATCGCCGTTCGGCGTTGTCGGAGCGGTCATCCTTTGGGGACATATCCCCTAGGGTCTCCTCCTCCGAGATACCGGATTCAAAATAGTTGTTATCCTTCTCGCGGAGAATCACCATCACCACTATAAAATCTCATTTGATGCCAGAGTTCTGGCAGTTGTAATACCCAACTATAATTGATTATTGCGTAGCAATAATCTTGATGGGGGAGAATGTAACGGGGTTACATTTGTTACGTTGGTGTACGTAAGTACACAACGGTTAAGGTTAAGTATTGACCAGTCCGAAAGGTTCGGACCTATTGGTTTTTTTTTAACCAATCAGGGCAGGAGCCCTTGGTGAAGGCGTGGCAGGCTGCCACGTGTGGTACACAGGTGGTGTACACTACATTTTGGCTAGGTACGAATTAAGTAAGTTCTACTTAGTATTGCATATAGTTTATCTTAGTTTATTACGTTAGGCTAATTTTATAAATAAATTAGTTTACAAAATACACTGAATAATGCTAGGCGCACGACCCAGAACGGTCGCGCGCGCAGTGAGTGTTGTAGCAAAAGGGAGTACCTCCCTTATCTATCCCCTTACTAAGGGAAGCCTTGGAATAAGGCGTTAGTGTTTACTAACATTAAACTCAGGGAATCTTGGCCCCGAGTGAGAGAGCGATCTCCCACTAAGCCCTTTATAGGGGCGTATCGGCTAAGTAGCGGCGTATCGCCGCTTAAGGAAAGTCTTTCTCTGTGCGCTAGCCGCACCGTACGTGTACGCACCGGCTACAGCTACCAACACGATATCGTCACAATGCCGTCCATTCGCAAGGATTTCCAGACACATTGGTGCCAGGCGCGTCCTTTCTCTCTAATCAGTGTAATTGTTACCACTCCATCCAACCAAAATTTACCCATATACTGACTTTTTCACTGAACCCACGGTTAACGCTATGCGAACCAAGATGGCGCGGCTTGAGAAAAGCCTAAACAAGTTATCCAACGTGGATGATCAAGGTCGTAACCAAGGTCCCCAATCCATTTTAGACGCATCTGCCGTTCCCTATAACGCTGATCAGGCAATCCAAGGCGACGAGGGTCCTGATCCATCTCAGTCTGTAGACGTACATCTTCCTGATTGTGCAGGAAGCTAAAGGACGCCAGTGGTTCATGATTCGAGTATCCAGGAGATACTTGAACTTTGTTCACGTTCCGTGATTAAAGCACATACGATTAACTGACTTTTAACCCGTCGGTCCTATCGCTGTTCTTAGGGGATGGTTATTTCCCTTTTCTATGCCTGTTTTTCCGTCTCTCCATCTGATCCCCGGACCTCATGTGCAAACTTAAGAATAGCTCGAGCTTGGTAGACGTTGACCACCCTGGTAGTTCAATAAGCTTTAATGGGCTACATTTGCTACATTCGGATCCTTTGCCGAGAAAAGCAGGTTGGTTGTCACGGAGTTCACTCTTTCTTTTTCAATTTCTGCGCAAAAACAGAAATAATCCGGGTTGAAGAGATCTGTCCGGAGTGATCGATTTGCTTGGAAACGTTATGAAACTTTGTCTTGACGTGGAGGATCAGTGGGGAGTATAATCTGGATCCGTTCTTAGATTCTTTCGTTCTTCATATCCACTTTAATCGTCTTTCTTGTATGGTTTCTGCGGACAACGTCACGTGTTATCCAGGTCTAGGTGTGACTACTCTATTCTCAATCTTTGAAGCACTTGATCAAGTTAATCAAGAGGAGCCTTGGCGGAATCAATATCGCCAGAAACGAGGGATCATCCCGGTTATGAAGTCGATCGTGATAAGTTTGATAATTTTTTCAAGTCAATATAATGTTACTTATTTATCCACCTTGTCGTTCAAATGTGCAAAGCGATCGTTCAAATCCATTTATTTATTTGCAAACCAATCTAACCTTTTCACCGTCATCATCTCGTCAAACAATAAGTTATCACCCGTCATCTAGGGTACCTGATCAGTTTCACAGACATTGTTATCCCCTCCTCACAAAGCATTTTCTTTTAAATCACCCCCAGGAATATTTGAGGCGAATGATCAGCCTAGATCTAGGTCGAGTGTCCGCCAGCCTCCTGGATTAGCATGACTTGGTACCGGTTCTTGGGCGTAACAGTGATCGAATTCCTTAAGTAGCGCTCCACAGTCTAGATGAGCTACATCGGCCCAGATGGGCATATAATACCCTTCCAATTGACTTAGTACTATCACCGTATCCATCCGGTTTTTTGCCATATAGCATTTGCGCTCCTAATCGGACATTGGTAATCCTTTCTACCTCATAATCGTCTGGACGCAACGGCTTTTCGCAACTATCTTCCGGAAGGGGCACTTCATCGAAAACCATGAGTCCATGACACGAGCTCGTTGACCAGCTTTATCTTCGACAGGTGTACCACGGGGAATATAAAGAAATCCGTTCCAGAGATAATCAATTTCGCCGCAAGGTTCTCAAACAGCTCTGATAACAGGAAGGTTGGTCGGACTACCTGCTGCGTTGTCTAATCGCAGTGGCGCGATATCATCTTTTCTTTGAGCATAATGAACGCCACTTTTGCGTGTTCTAAATGCATGGTCTCTTGATCCGCCTGATCCGCAGGTTCTTTCTGATCAACGGCATAAAAACAATCTTCAGGAGTTTATATAATACTATCCATAGACTGCAAATACCTCGATGAGGCGGCTAATATTTCGGACTCTTCAATAATGATTGCATCCCCTTCGAACTGGTTGGCAACGTCACGTTATTGAGGGATTACAAATCCTTCATGGTGGCTTCGAGGCCGTCATTTAAGACTTGATGTCCACCTTTGTTTGCCCGCTGAAGCACTTGGCGACAATGATCGACAGGTTCCAACTTACGCAGATATACAAAAATTTCTGCAAAGATTGTATCATACTGGGTCTGTGATCATGATGTCGTCGATCTACAAACTTCTTCCCAGGACTGTCGAACTTTGATCCTTATCAGGTTCACCTTCTTGAAAAAACGTATTGTACATCGATCGGGTTGGTATCAGTCTGTATATGGAAGTGCCCGTACAGCACATTATCGATCATCCGCCGATAGATCTGTGGCGAACATTTTACCCAAAAGGGATCCTGTTCCACTCGAGCAGACTTTTAGCGGTCTTACAATTCCTCCTGACCATTTCTGTCAACGGTACCACCCAAACCGATGGCTATATCCAGTGGGCAAAAGCAAACACTTTCACACTTTGTCTAAATCGCCCCATATGATTTTGATCAGCAGCATTTAATCTGTTAACCATTAACAAGGATACACAACCGGATGCAAATAGGTGAAGCTCAGGGGGATATTGAGGGACGTACAATCCTAGTCGATATTAATCCCTGATAAGGGCATAAATTTCCCCTGATAGAAAGGTGCAACGCAGAGGCAACGCAGAGCAATAGGTTTAGCCTCTTCAACGTCTATGTCCAAAATTGCTACAAACGCTGCAGGTAATAAGGCATTTACTTTTCCAATGCGTAGGTGACAACGATCCGGGATGACGTTTTGGAGTTTTTTTTAACTTTCTCCACCGTATTAACATCGGGTTTCTAACTTGTATATCCTACAAATGAACTTCTTATGTGTGCGGGGACGCTTGTGGCAATATTGCTTTTTGTTTCTCCATTTCTTCAGTAAAAAGTTAGTCCTCTTCGTGTAGACACTGCCTCTATTTCTTCTTCGTCTGACCTCTCAGATCCAACCCGATCATTCATAGTTTTAGCAGAAACGAGACGAGTTGGGAGCACGGCCAATTATTATCCGGGTGACTGTACCGCCCGTTAGCACCTGACAGTCTGGGAATAGTTTCTTTGAACAAGCGCGCTCTACGTGGTCAGAGTAGGAGCGCACGGGAAGAAAATATTTTTCTTGGTTTAGAGTAAAATTTATAATAATATAAAAGCGTACGTAAGAGTCCAAACCTAAAAACATAATAGAGGCAAAAAATACCTGTCAAATTTCTAATGTAGCAAAAATGCATATTTTTCGGCCATTGTGGTCGCGCTTCACTCGAGTTTGTATAGTCTCGCTCGAGACGATATACAACATCATCAAAAACTTCAAAACTTCCGCTAACACCGGGGCCTTATTCGATCCAAATCTCACTTAGAAGACGAAAAAGCTTGGCTGCACAAAGTGGCTTAAAAGGTCTGAGACCATTTCATCACTTGCCACGTGCAGTGCTTTCACTGTCTTCTTCTTTACATCTTCATTGAGAAACTTAAGCTTGATGTCGAGATTTTTCGACGCAGTACCACTAGCTTCATCTCTCAGCTGCCTCCTAGCGGTCTGATTATCAGTATGTAATATAATATACCTTTCCGCATTTAATCCGATCCCTTCCAACAATTCCTTCAGTCCGAGAAATTCTTTACTACCTACTGCGTCGGCCACGAATATGCCGAGGCAGTCGATAAAGTAACAACACCTTGTTCTTGATCGTCCATCCAACCACCATTCCATTTAAAGAAAATGACGCACCCGCTGACACTCTTCCTGTCTTATCTATTTCCACCAAAACCAGCAACGGTATATCTAACAGTTTGCGGGGATCCATCACTTCTGCTTCCACAATCCAGATGCAGCTTCAGCCCCTTCGAACCTTTAAATATCTGATAATCTTTTTCGCCAACTTGTAGTCGCTTTGGCTTGGTAGTTCATGCATCTGGTCACCCGTGAACCTCAAATGAAATTTCCGGACGAGTGCATCTAGAAATCTACAATAAACTTCCCACCACATATTGAAACATTCTTAAAGTAGGTTTCCTGTCGCTGTAATCACGTCAAACATACATCATCTTCTGTGTCGTCACTTCATTCAATGATCGGCAAGTGTACTGGGTTAGCGTTAGCGTTCTCCATGTTGTACTTTTCGAACAACTCATTGGTAGTCCCCTCTTGATCCAATTTATATCGACATTATTGATTTCTACATAAGAAATTTGTCCATTGGTCCAAAGTTCTTTAGCTCTAGAACTTTCATTTGAACGGAAAAATCATCTGAGGTGGAGTCCAGTTCGAAATCAAACACCGAAGTGTCCGGAACTTGACCACTTCGCGCCCAGCCGACCAACTTACGGGGGGGGACCCCGCGAACCTTCGCCTGGGTGCCGATCGGGTTACCGATCGGCACTGCAGGACGCCGAGTCCGATTTATTTTCATCCATATCACCTTATGTACCCATTGGTGTGGGTGGTTACACACTCGGTGGACCGTCGCTTAGTAGGGACCTTGGCAGGTACCGATATGGGTGTACCGCTTCTGGGGTACTTGAGCCTAAAACCAACGAAAAGATAACCCAAATGCGTCCGATCTGCAAATGGAGCGGAAATCGTCACTCCAAATGCGGGGAAAATCTGGGGCTTGACCGCGAACAGCAGTGAGTAAGCCAACCAATATCTTGGGCTTGACTGCAGATCGCAGTGAGCAACCCAGCCAATACGAAAAAGAAGAGCACGTTCCAAACGTGTGGGGATTGAGGGGTGAGTGAACGTAATGAATTCTTCCCGTCGTGGGACTTCCGGTGGAGATGTGTCCCGGCCGGGAATAAATGAGCAAGAGGGGAGCGTGTTAGCCGCCCTTTTCTCCCAATAACTCCTGCGGAGCGGCGAATTATGCAACCCAATGTAAAACGAAGACTATATTTAATAAACAATTAAAATACAATATGTAAACTATATGAAAAACCGTGTGCCTCACCTTAAATCTGCGTACCATACACTCCAAACACACGATTGGACCAAAACACTCCATCCTTTTAACCAACCCGATCGCTCCGACTTGACAACTGGTACACTGGTACATTCTAGTCAAAAATTTTCAATAGCACTTCACCACGCATCTACCAACTTTTTAGTTGTTACAATTAAATCTTCCGCATAAACCCCCACCAGCAGGATCCATCGCCTTTTTTCTTCGACAAGATGCATGAGTCAGTCATGAAGTGCATGAAATCAATATTTGGTAGAGTTTTTCGTAACAACTCGTAACTCATGTAATCCGCTTTTTAGTCCATACAAGTTCTTATTTAATCGTTAAGTCAAATGTTTGTGAACTCACTCCAAAGTCTTTCAACACTTCATTGGATACTTCCATTCCTTGAGGTAGTTTCAGATGCATCTCGAAATCTTTATCCGTATATGGTTTAGAATAAGCACTTGGGACATCACCATGCCGTGCTGGTACATTCCACACATGTGTCATAGTATGGTGGAGCAGCTGATCGAAGTTTTTGAGACTTGATCAGGCGGTACCACGGTGCCCAGACTGCCGACTAACGAAGGGGGTCCTCCGGATGTCTTCGACTGCTTGTGTTCTTGCTCACCTTGTGTACCCGACGGATAGGCGTGGGTCGATCCTCAGGTGGCGGGGACAGCGCACAGCTAATTCTTGGTGCAAGATTGAATTATCTAACTTGTGACGATACAACCGATGCGATCAGGCGTGATCACGTGCGATCAGGTGCTTAAACCACGTCAATTAGCCGCGATCAGGCTTGACCAAGTTTGGGCCGATGCTAATAACCGACGATCAGCAATATTCCGTCTTGATCGCAAGTGCGATCAGGCGGCAGTCCGACGCGATCAGGCGCTGAAACGATGTAGATCAGTGGTAATCAGGCTTGATCAGTCTTTGGCTGACGTTAATAACCGTCGATCAACAATATTCTGTCTTGATCGCAAGTGCGATCTGGTACTGAAAGGCTTGATCAGGGGCTAAAAACTGCTGCCCAGTCGTAATATACCTTGATCAGACTTGATCAAGCACCGGAAGTCGTTCAAGTATCAGTTGGCGCGATTTGCGATCAGCGATCACGATCACGATTCGCAAAAAGTGTCGATCAGGTGTTGATCGGTAGGGGGGTACTTGATCAGGCAGCGGAAGTCTTCACTGCCTGATCGCGGAGCCTCTAAGCCGTCAAACATCTAAGGAACGCCCAAATCAATGCGCTCCTAGCCTAGACTATATGAGG